>KQ990868.1:7101-20828 GCA_001598015.1 Dorcoceras hygrometricum | reverse complement strand
TTTTGACGGCCCCATCGACTAGGAACATGTTCAGAATACACAGCGACTATTAGATGTGTTTCATGATAGCCGTCATACCCACTATCACATCTAACATACGCTTTAGTGTAATCTAGGTCTTTACTCAACACAATTGTAAATCATTACACACATAATGAAAGTAAAGAATGCCATATAAAAGAATGCGAATATCATATATAAAGATCGTTTGTACAAGAGTCAATGAAAACCCACACGCCACAAGTTGGCTAGTTGGGCATCTACTCTAACAGGCGGCGGCGGCGCACGGTGGCGGCGGCGGCGCATGATCGCCGATCAGATCGGATCGATCAACTCAGTTTCCAAAACTGAATACTATGATCTGAAAAACCATTTTTCAGAATCCCAGTGCAAAATGACCGTTTTGCCCCTCAACATCGGTAAATCACGATTTGACCTCTGTTGACTTTTTAGGATGTCGTACTCCCAAAATCCTCTTCGTATGCTCAACACATTGAGCTGAGTATCCGTGCGGGAATCTCAAATCCAGTAATTGTGTGACCCTCAATGGTTCAGGGATACAGCTAGCCGTGGGCCCACAACCATTGTGGCTCCGGAATCACAATTCCGGACTTGCCCATCGGATCATGGTAAAGCGTCTAGCAACATCGCCCCATGATCCCCTAGGTATCACTGATAGTGCCTGCAAGAACCAGTTGGTCGTGGTTAGCGTACAGTACGGTCCTTTCAATCCATATATCCCGATCAGATCAACGATCATTGGTAAATCGAGAGTCGTTATAGATCCGATAGCCATGCATACATCTTGGAGATCGAATAGTGACATCACGAGTGTAACTAGGTAAACACATTTACCTAAAACACATCTAGTACTATGGCCAGAGATTTATACACTATTATCCCCTCAGATAGCATAGGATATCCACGCATGTCTGCGAGCGGTGAATCCTCGACAACGATGCATCGACTCCTACATGCATCGGGATCTCACCCAATCCCGCCGCCTAATGACCCCAAGTGAGTCGGCAAACGGGTCAAAGTGAGACGCCTATCATGCAGAGTCTCAATGACGTTTCGAGTCGTGAGGACTAATCAGTACAACCAAGACCTCGGACTTATCCACTCGACAAATGGTAACCACTTGGAAAGTTCGAAGGAGGGTAGTTCGATAGATCACCAGGTCACTATCTATCTGCATGCTCAGAACATCACAATGTTCCCTACCAATGAAACATGGTACTTCGCTTCGCAGATACTAGTCTCGAACTCGGGCGGCCTTATCCTCATTTTGACGGCCCAATCGACTAGGAACATGTTCAGAATACACAGCGACTATTAGATGTGTTTCATGATAGCCGTCATACCCACTATCACATCTAACATACGCTTTAGTGCATTCTAGGTCTTTACTCAACGCAATTGTAAATCATCATACATACAATGAAAGTAAAGAATTTCATATAAATAAATGCGAATATCATATATAAAGATTGTTATATACAAGAGTCTATAAACCCACACGCCACAAGTTGGCTAGTTGGACATCTACTCTAACATTACTCGGACTACAAAAGTTTGCAGTATCTGTTTTCGTAGCCTGATTTGAACATGAGACAACGTCGTTGGATGGAACTGCTAAAGGACTTTGATTGTGAGATCAAGTACCAGCCTGGGAAATCGAACATAGTGGCCGATGCTTTGAGCAGGAAGGCTAGTGAGATGCTTGCTTCGTTGTATATCTCTAATGATCAGGAGCATCTTAATACTACTGGTTGGAGATTCTACCCGGCTGAGGATTGTGTTGTGGTTTCTTCTTTCCAAGTTGAGCCACAGATTGTTTCGAGTATTCGAGCAGCTCAAAGGACTGACCCTTCCATCCATGAGTTGAAATTGAAGGTCAGGGCTGGAGAACTTGAAGATTATTCTGTTTCTTCTGATGGTTGCTTGAGGTTTCGTGGCAGGCTGGTTGTGCCTAACCTCATTTATTTGAAGGAGGAGATCCTTCGAGAAGTGCACTGTAGCAGACATAGTGTTCATCCTGGTGCACGGAAGATGTACCATGCGTTGAAGCCACACTTCTGGTGGGCTGGCCTGAAGAGTGACGTTGCTGGTTTTGTCGCTCGTTGTTTGAACTGTCAGATGGTTAAGGCCGAAAGGATGAGACCTAGTGGTCTGTTGCAGAGTTTGGAAGTGCCCCAATGGAATTGGGAGCACGTTGCTATGGATTTTGTGACGCATCTGCCTCGTTCCAGCAGAGGATGCGATGATATTTGGGTGGTTATAGACCAACTGTCGAAGTCTGCACATTTTATTCCCTACGGTATGACCTTTTATTTGAATAAAATGGCGAGGCTGTACGTGGATTTTGTGGTTAGACTTCACGGTGTGCCTGTTTCGATCGTCTCAGACCGGGATCCAAGGTTTACTTCCAGGTTTTGGAAGAGTTAGCAAACAGCTTTGGGTACCAGATTGGCTATGAGTACAGCGTATCACCCCCAGACAGATGGCCAATCTGAGCGAACTATCCAGAAGTTGGAGGATATGTTACGAGCTGTTGTGATGGATTTCGGAGGTAGCTGGCAAGACGCGTCTTCTTTGGTTGAGTTGTCGTACAATAACAGCTATCAAGTGACGATTGGCATGGCGCCTTTAGAGGCTTTGTATGGCAGTAAGTGAAGATTGCCGGTATGTTGGGAAGAAGTGGGGGAGAAGTAGCTATCTGCCCCAAATTTTGTGCAAATGAAAGATCATGTAGATCTTATTAGACAGCGGATGAAAGCTGCCCAGGATCGCCAAGCCATTTATGCGAATAAGAGGCGTCGACCTCTCGAGTTTCAGGTTGGTGATCAAGTTTTTCTCAAGGTTTCTCCGTTTCGCAGTGTCATGCGCTTTGGACACAAGGGAAAGTTAGCCCCTTGTTACGTCGGACCGTATGAAATTGTTGAGAGGATTGACTCTTTGGCGTATCGGCTGTTGTTGCCTCCGGAGTTATTTTCTCTACATGATGTCTTCCATGTTTCCATGTTGAGGAAGTACGAGCTAGATCCGTCTCATGTGCTTAAAACCGACGAAGTTGAGCTAGATCAGTCGTTGAGCTATCAGGAATATACCTTGCAGATCCTTGGCAGAAAAGAGAAACAATTGAGGAATAAAACCATTCCGCTGGTAATGGTGCAGTGGAGCAAACATGGCAGGGAAGAGGCTACTTGGGAACTGGAGGAAAAGATGCAGCGCGAGTGGCCGCATCTGTTTGAGTAGCTGTTGAGCTAAATTTCCAGTAGTTTGTAGCTTTTGGTTGTATTTCTTCCCTAGTTGTTGTTAATTGTTTGCTCAGTTATCTTGAACTTTTGGCCTTGTGTTAGGCGAGTTGCTGTTTTGGCTTTCTGTTGCTGTGTTGTGTTTTCAGAATTATTGTTGTTTGATTTCGAGGACGAAATCCTTTTAAGTGGGGGAGAAATATGAGACCTGGAAATGTGATTAAGATTAATTGTTGGAATTAATCGGTTTTTAGAGATTTCTGGTGGTTCAGATTTCTGTTTGTGAGTTTGGGTTGCATTTTTGGGTCAGATTTCACACTTAGAGCAATTCTGGAAATTTTGGAATTTTTGAGTTTGAATCTGTTGGTAGATTTGCTGACGTCATGTTTTCTGTTGCGCGTTGGCGTAGCAATTGCTGATGTAAGCATTGCTTTTGAAGTATCGGTTGAGTTAGCAGTCAGATGTGATGACGTAAGGTTACCTGTTAGCGCTTGTGTTATTCTGGATGTTGGCAGCAAGTTCCTGTAGCGAAGGAGCTTGTACGTCGTCGTTTTGGATGAAGTCTGTTGGCAGCGATTTTTTTTGTATTGGATGTTAAACGCCGTCATTTATATTAGTGGAGGCGACGTCGTATTGGTTTAGCGATTGCTGTTGGCATAAAGGATGACGTAGGTCGTGCGACGTCGTTTTATTTAGTTGAAACGCTGCGTTTTGGTTGTTGCGTCTGGTAACCAGTCGATGGTTTTAGATGATCAGCTGTCGACAAATATGGTGACGTATCCTATACGTCGTCGTTTGGTTAAGTTGTTGCGACGCCGTTTTGATTTGTATTGTTTGAGGGATTCAGTCGTTGGTTGAGTGAACAGTGTGTCGACTGATTTTGCGTTGGTGAACATCTCTAACTTTGCTGCTGGCAGCTGCGGGTTTTTATATTGTGGAGAATGCGTCGTCTGGTTTTGTCGGTGGAATTTACTCCTGCTGCTGGCAGCAGTTGAGAAGTGTATATATATAGGAATACTTGGTCTTCGATTTGAGATACCAGATCCCGTACTTATCGAAATATTCTCCCGATTGTCGACCTCTGTTTCTCGAACCCTAGTACTGTTCATCGTGAGCTTCTCCGGCGAATTACCGTCGATTCCGGCCACCGTTTGTCACGTTCGAGGTAGCGTTGGACTCCTCTCTTGAAGCTCTTTCTATTGTTAGCTCTTTTGGAGGCTGTAGTGGGCTGGAGCAAAATCTCGAAGCTACTGTCTTTCGGCCGTGTGGTTGTGCGTTCAGGTAGCCTTTCGAATTTGTGATGAGATCTTGTTCCTAGCTTTGTTTTAAGCTTCCTGTTGAGTTGTATGGGCTGGTCGAGTTGTTGCTCCCAGCCAATGATTGGTCGTGAGTTTCTGTTAGTGTTTCCCTGAAACCTGTTGTGCGTATGTTTAGCAGGTGTTGGAATCTGATCTCTTGGGCCTGTATTTGTGGTAATTGTGCTCGGAATTTAGGTACGGGTTGAGCTTGTATTACAGCAAGGTTACGGCTGGAATAATTTGTGAGATTGCTGTTGGTGGAATTGAAGTGTACTTGGTTGTGGTTTTGTACACTGCCGTGTATGATTGTTGTGCATATGTTATATGCTTGCTGTTTTAGTTGCACACACGTATTTGCATATCATTCCATCAGTTGTTGCAGCCATTGCCTTGTTTCGTTGTTGTTGCTCTGTTGTACCAGGATGCGAGGGCGAGGGTGTTCCGCACTCTCATCTCCCTACTGGGATTTGTTAGCCCCTATGCGCCGAGTGGTGAGCTTTTGAGCTACCACAGTTCATAGGTTGGGCAACAGCAGGTTGAGCGGTTGATGCATCTGGTATTGGTGGGCGAGTAGGGGCGAGCGGGTAGCGCCCGCACTCCTGCAGTCACCGTGGCCACATACTCTGTTGCAGATTTCGTTGAGCTATACATTGTGTTCTTTGGCTCCCTTCCTTGGTTGTAGCCTTTGGCTGTTACCCCTCATTTCATGCATAGCATCTGCATTTTATTCTTGCTGTTTACTGCTGTTTATAGTTGCTCTCCGTACTGGGGTTTGACCCCATGTCCCTCCGGGGCTTGGTTTTTTTTCCTTGTTGTCTTGTTTCCAGGGAACCCATGTTTCACAGTTGGTCGTGGGTTTAACCCAGCTGGAGGTGCCCTAGGAGGTGGCTAGAGTATCCCAGTAGCGTATAGCATATATTTATATATCAGCATTGTTAGCCAGGGGATGCCCTGTGCTTTGGGGTTGTATTTGTTGATTGGAGTCTGATACTTGTGTTGATGCTATACTGTTTTTACTTGGCTGGTTTTGCAACTGGGATTATATTTTGAGTATCGCACTATTTTAACTTATATTGTTTTAAACCGTCAGGCCAAAAGCGAAAAATTTTACCCACTTTTTATTAGCTTCCGCTTGTTTGTGCGTTGTTTATCTCAGTTGTGAGCACGAGGCCTGACAGCATCGAAGGGTTTTTATCTCCACATTGACCACAAAAGTTAGCCCTGGGATTGCTGCTGCTGCTCGAACTGCCTGAACCGGAAGAACTAGAACCCGGATTCTTTTTAAACTGATGTCCACAGGGCTTGAACCTGTGACGTCCAGATTGTTGGGGTAATTGCTGGGGCTGCTGGGATGACTGAGAAGATTGGGGAGGTTGCGTCCCTTGAACGTTGGAACGCGTACCTTGAGAAGCTTGCGACCGAACCAGAGACCTACGGTTCTGTAACCCTCCTCGATATCCATCACCTTGTCCACTACATCCGCATAGCTAGTAGGGGAACTTTCCAACACCAAAGAGTAGAGATCTTCGTTCAGCCCTTCCAAGAATCTGTTTCTCTTTGCCCTCTCGCGACCGGACACATGAGGAACATAGGCAAGGAGAGAAGAAAACTTCCTAGCATACTCCCCCACAGACATGGTTCCCTGCACCAAGTTATCAAACTCGCGTTCCCTGGCGTTAATGTAGGACTCTGAATGTACTCCTAACGGAACGCAGTACAAAAATTGTTCCATGATATCCCCACACCAGTATCCTCAAGAGCTCGGGATGCACCTCTCCACCAGCGTTCTGCATCCTTCCTCAGTTGAAAGGTAGCTAAACTCAGTCGACGCTCATCGTCATACCGTACTCGATCAAACAACCCTGTAATGTGTTGTAACCAGGACTCAGCATTGGAACTAGACTCGTAACCTTTGAGGATTCATCCGCTGAGACCTCATCATAATCAGTTCCATTTCATCTATACGGGCTGCCAACATATCCATCTCGTCATCAACCTGTCTCCCGTGCCTACGAACAAGAATACTGCGATCGCCCTCATCGTTCTGAGCCTCAGATTCTATTGGGATCTGCCTTCTAGCGCTACCCCTACGTCTAGGCGGCATCTACGAAATTACTAAGACGATAAGATCACACAGCAATATAACACATAGTCAAGCACACGCAACAAGCAACACAGTGCCTAGACTCAAGTGTGATCAAAAGAATTCGAACTTATCCCAGTTTAATCTCTGATACCAAAAATTTCAGGACCGATGCACAAAACAGAGATTAAACACGCAATCACAACTGCAGAAGCATTAAATAGTGGCTAAAAATTTTCGCTTTGGCCTGACTTAGAAAAAATAATTTCAAATTACACTTATACTCAGCATATTACAACAACTAAAAGCTGCACACCACAGCTACAGATACAGTAAGTATCAGCATACAAAACCAAAAGAAACCCAAATCTAACTACAACGGCAGCACGGGGTATTCCCCGGCAACAACACGAATACATATATAGACACACCCTCCCAGCTCAGGCCAGATTACGCACTCCGACCAGCTATAATCAATCAGCTCAGAGCATCAAGCTCAGATCTTGGCCTCCAGAACAGTAAGCACTACCTAGACCAGCACGTACCTCAATAGCTCAGCTCACACAGCTAAGCTTAGACCTCAAAGCTGACACCCGCTTGGACACAGCTCGGGACGCTTCCACTAACAGATTGCGCACACCAACAGCTCACATTCGTGACATATCACGCTCACGTCTCAGCTCTCATGTACGCAGGATACGCCCCAAACAGCTCTTAGACCTCAAAGCTGACACCCGCTTGGACACAGCTCGGGACGCTTCCACTAACAGATTGCGCACACCAACAGCTCACATTCGTGACATATCACGCTCACGTCTCAGCTCTCATGTACGCAGGATACGCCCCAAACAGCTCAAAATAACTAGGCCAAACTCCTACCTTATCTGACTAATGAAACAGCTCACAACAAGTACTACAGTAACAGCTCACAATAGCAGACCAGTTCATGCATTGGTCAGCTCACGCGAGACCAACAACTTACACTGAACCTGTTCTACATCATCAGCTTGCACCAAGGCAGATTAGATCGCATCCTACTTACCAGCTTAGGATGCTCCAACAGCTTACAATGCTCCAAAGATGTTCGATAAGTTCTTGAATCACAGCGCATAATCCCGGGACAGCTTGCGATCCCATAAGAGATTACGCCTATTGCTCCCTGTTATGCAGTACTCCTAAACTGCTAACAGCTCATGGCCTCAGCATAGTCTAAGCTTAACATCTTGCGCCCAATCTGGTGCATAGTGGACAGTTTACGCTTCCACCCATCACCAGCTCCCGCAACATACCAGCTCACCTCTAAGCCGGGCTTAAAATCTGCTACAACACACAAGAGCAGCACGACCACTCTAACAGCTTTTGCCCTTGCTAACTCAAACCAAAACCGAAATAGCTTACACCAATAGCTTAGAGCGAAACGTGATAGCTCTCTAAGCTGAATAACATCGGCTAATTAACCCTTAAACGAAACCCGATTAAGCTACTAATTAGCTTGGTCAATCACAGCCCTCATATTCTCTTCACCCTAAAATATTTCATCCTCGAAATCAAACGGTTCTAGCCAAAACTGACGACCACGATCGACTCTTGCCAAATCCAAAATCACAAACAGATTCGCCCAATCTGAAAACTATGAACAACTCTCTACCATAGCTTAAGACCACAAATAGCTTTGGTCTACATAGGGAGTTACTACCGGCTTACGCCTAAGTTGGTACCACCAAACGATGCTACACAACACTCGTGATCTGGATACTAAACTCGGGGTGCTCAGAACATCCCTAAACTGAACACAGCTTACGCTTCAGCTCCTGAAAGCTTACGCTACACAGCGCCTCTCAAAGTTGTTTGCTCCTAAGCTGATCACCTCAAAGCTGTTCGCGATAAAAACTAACATAACGTCCAGCGAAGTAGTTCAGCTCAGAACTCGTTCTACACAGAACATCTTACGCTCAAAACAGTAAAATTCCTAAGCTGGTCACTACTACACTGTTATACCCATAACAGCTCGCACAAGACGAAACAGATTACAATGCAACCACTAAAGAGGGATCAAAACGCATAACCCGCTACCGACCGGATAAAACAGAACTCAAACAGGAAGGAAACATAATTCAAGGAGTAAAAAAAGTATCCATCATGGATGAGGCCACTCTACTCATCGCATCTTCTGCTTCTCAAGTAGTCCTTCCTCTTCCATGCCTACTCTACTGTACTGTAACCCAGGGTAAGGTAACAATCCGTCATTGTTTCCCCCTTATGTACAGAATTCTCACTGGCCATACAATACATGTAACGCCCAGAAAATCTCTAAGTCCACATATTATTTTATTTTGCTTCGAAGGGTCAATCTGCGATTTTCGCATCCTTAGCAAATTAGTTTGCATCTGTGTTGAATTTCAGATTTCAGTTTAGGATCGCGGTTCAAGAGTATTCTGGATGGAATTAACCCGATCACGATTTGAGTTTTTAAAATGTTTTAAAATATTTTGTTTTAAAATGATTTATATTAAAGAATTATTTTCTTTTAAATATATAATATTGAGTAAGGGAAAGATCTTTCAAAAGAAATGATTTCACGAACGAATGCCCATACCTCTTTTCACCTACTACTTTCATTATTGGAGCTCTCTTAAATTACGGTGAAGCACTTCATTTGAACAAACAAGAAAACGCAGTTTCTCTAAAATTTTCTAAGTGCATCGTCGGTGCTCGTGGGGAATTCCAGCCAAGGTGTTCTTTTCAGCCGCTATTCGTTTCAGGCAAGTACTTTCTATTATTTTACGTATCCCTGGAAGAATAATATGTTCCTTTCAGCTTGTGTGCTTGAAATGTGCAGTTTCTCCAAGTTTATAGTTTCTGTTTAAAAGTGCTGGTTTTATTAAAGGTGTGAGTTTTCGATAATGTTCGATTTTCAAGTGATAGATTTTTAGAAAAGATGATGTTGTTGTTGTTGTTTTTAAACTGCTGGGATGTACAATTATGGCTTCAAGTAAAATTCCAAGTGAACCAGAGAAGTTCTTGTTTTTTCTAAAGTAGTGTGAAGACTCTAGACATTGAATTTAAACGAATAAACAAATCTAGTTAGATCGGGAGCAAGTCCTGATTTGATAAGCGAAGTTAGTTTGTTTAGAATCTATCGGAGTCGAAGCAGGGTTTCCTGATTTCGAGAGATATCTATTATCGTAACTCTTGTTGCCCAACGTCAGATACTGTTACAGTAACCTCCTGTTTGAGAGAATCTGTTATCAATAACCTTCTTTTCCCAGAGAGTGATATTTGTCGACTGTAACCTTCGTTTCTCAGAGAGTGATATCTGTTGACAGCTTTGTTCATTCCCCAGAGAGATCTGTTGACAGCTTTGTTCATTCCCCAGAGAGATCTGTTGACAGCTTGTTCATTCCCCAGAGAGATCTGTTGTGAGTATTTTTTTGTTTTCCCAGAGAGAGATCTGTTGTAAATTCCGTTCGTTTTCCAGAGAAGTCTGTTGACAGTTACTCTATTCATTTCCCGAAAGGTCTGTTACCAGTGACTTCTGTTTGTTTCTCGAGATTCATTTCCCAAAAGGTCTGTTACCAGTGACTTCTGTTTGTTTCTGGACAAGTCTGTTTTTCCTCGAGAGGTCTGTTGTGACTTCTGTTCGTTTTCCCAGAAGCGGTCTGTTGTGAGTTCTGTTTGTTGTTCCCGAGAGTCCTGTTTCTCCTGAGAGATCGAGAGATCTGTTTTAGAGAGATCTATTTTCCGAGAAATCTGTTTTCTTCGTGAAATCTGTTTTCTTCGCGAAATCTGTTTCATAAGCGAAATTTGTTTTCCGAAATCTGTTTCATAAGCGAAATCTGTTTTCTTCGCGAAATCTATTTCATAAGCAACTGTTTTCTTCGTGAAATTTGTTTTCTTCGCGAAATCTGTTTCATAAGCGACATCTGTTTTCTTCGCGAAATCTGTTTTCTTAAGCGTAAGATGTTTCACACCTATATGCTATTTTCTTCTTCCAGAACTGTTTTTATGTCCGAAAGTTTGTTCTGTTCTTTGAGCTACTTTACATTCGCATTCTGTTTTCTACTCCAAGATGTACTCCCGGTAACTTTTAAATGTAAAAGTAGTTTTAAATCAGCGAACCCTTTGTGTTTTAAGTGATTTTGTTTAAAAAAACCAGTTTTCGCAGAAAAGCGTTTTTAAGATTTGTTTCAGCAGAGAAAATATGTCCAGTTTAAAAGAAATTAGATTCTAAATGTTTAAAACTGAATGAAGTTGTGGTATAAGATCCCAGACGGTCAGTAACGGGAGGGTGAGGACTATGGTCGACGGATCGATGTGCCCCTCCAAATATGGGAGTGTGGATGTCAGTCGACGGATTGGGGTGCCCCTCCATATGGATAAGGGCGTCGATATGGCCAGAAATTCTGTATAGATGAGCTTGTGCAAGCAAACTGACCTATGAAGGTGTTCTGCGCCTAATGACATTTATGAGAAGGAGAATGAGTTGTTTACAACCAAAGTTTAAGAAAGGATGAAAACTGAAGCTTACTTCCTTTAATGCTTGTTTACTTGTTTTAACAATTTTTATGTTTCGAGCATGCCCAGTTATTATTTCAATCTGACCTATGAAGGTGTTCTGCGCCTAATGACATTTATGAGAAGGAGAATGAGTTGTTTACAACCAAAGTTTAAGAAAGGATGAAAACTGAAGCTTACTTCCTTTAATGCTTGTTTACTGTTTTAACAATTTTTATGTTTCGAGCATGCCCAGTTATTATTTCAATTGTTATCAAGCATGTTTAAGCAAGTTTAGTTATGTCTTCAACTTGCAATTGATCGGTTTCAGTTAGCAGCTTTCAGCTTTCAGTTTTAAAAGCCATTTTTATGCCTGTACTGTGTGCATTTGTTACTCAAGAATTACTTGTTGAGCCCCTAGGCTCACTAGCTTCCATGGGTGCAGGTAGTGTTGTTCAGTGAGAGCTGGTAGATGCGAGCTGAATCATTTTGGGGAAGTGTGTTTATCGAGGAACCAGCGTTTCCTACAGCTGCAGACCTTATCTCTTTTGTGATTGCAGTTGTATTTGACACCTCGTTTCAGATTTGTTTCCCAGCTGTTTCGCACCATTTGTATAAGATATTTCTATAATAGTGTTTTTGTTCTAACCTATCTCGTCTTCAGTACCATCAACCCATAAGCTGTTGTAATCTGTTCATTCTAAGCTGTTTTGAACCGCTAGCTGTTTGTATAGAATGACAGTGTTTTAATTGTTGTTTCCCGGATTGTGTGAGAAAAGTTTAAGTATTTTCCCTTCAGTTCTGAGTACCACAGTCCTAGTCTTTTTCCTTATGCGCAAAACGTGCAGTTCATTATATCTCACAATCACACCAAATGTTTTTGTATTAGTTCAAAAAAAAACTTGTACACTTCTCTTCGTAAAGTATTGAGAAATCGGTGGACTACGGTCTCACAACTTGGTATCAGAGCATGGTCCTTGAGATAAACACTTGCCTCCAGTCTGAGCCAGTTCACGTCAGCCGCTTTCTCCAGTTTGTAAGTTTCATGTTCAATAGTTTAATTTAAAGTTTCCAGCTTTTTCCTTCTCGATGTTCTGTGGTGTATTTGGGCTTAAGTTCAGACCGCAGGTATGTCAGGTAGAGGTTGAGGTAGATGTGGAGAGATAAGGGGTAGCACCACCGAAGAAGTCAGATCAGGTGGTCCCGCATCTGTGATAGTGGTTATAGCTCCACCAGTAGAGCAGTTGGTAAGACAATCGAACCAGGGGAGTGTCCATTCTTCAGGCCAAGGACCTAGCCATTGGGATTATCAGAAAGGGTCTAGGTGCAAGCAGAAATGCCAGGCTTCTCAGTTTAGGAAGCAGAAGTCGCCCAAGCGACCAAAGATTGATCAGCAGGAGTCTCTAGAGCAGCAACCCCAACCAATCATGTGACGCCCAACCCCATGGGAGTCACGGGATCGAAGAAAATGTAATAAAGAGGAAATAGAAGGGCTGAATGATAATTAGAACAAGCTGTATTGCCTTGTTCAAAATAAAAATCAAAATACAACCGTCGGCGCCAATAGAAGAAAACCAGATTTCATTAAAATTTCGAAGTACAAAAGTTGCGAAATCGCGATATTACAACTACCGAACTCTATATGAATTCATCTTTGTTGTAACGGATCTTAATACAGATTAACTAAGATCAAAGACAACAAAAACAGTAAGTACAAAAATAGACGTCGCGGAAAACGCAGGCCTTTGATAAACACTAACACGCCGCCACTGGTTCAAACTCCGCCTCCCGTCTGCCCCGGCGCAGATTCACCTGCACCACGAAAGCTAGTGAGCCTAGGGGCTCAGCAAGCAAAACTGAGAGTAACAAGGTACAAAATATGTAGGCGTAATACATGTATCAACGTAGTTTGAAAAGAAGGCATATAACATCATAACATTCTGTTCTGGGAATAAAATTCAAAACCCAGCGTTAACATTTTCGTTAGATTTATGGCTCAGAAGCTCTACTTAGGTCCGTGTGCACCTGATCAAGTGTCTACTGATATCAGTCTTAGTGTAAAACTCGTGGTGAAGGGGCAACTGATATCTAAACAGCTGCTCACCCTTCCATGGTGACCGTCTGTTATCTTCGCCATAAATCCTAAAGTTTGAACATTTCCTTCTCTAAACATTACTGGAAAAAAAAATCAAATCTTGATGTCAGGGTTCACTTCATTTAAATCGTAAAATCACTTTTCATCAAAACATTTTTCATTGAGCATCCAGTTGAGTCATAGGAAATCAATCGCTGGAAGAGTTAAATGGTCGCAGGTATGAACCAGTTGCAAAACAAGAGACAGCCAGTCGCTGGGTATATTTAATTCGGGGGTCAACGAAGTTAAAAGGTCAACGGAGTAACAGAAAACACCCAGCTGCTGGTTCATGGACCACCAGTCGCAAGACACAAGAAATACGCTAACTTTAAAACCAGTCGCAGTGAACAGTGCACTGCTGGATTCTAACAAAGAAGGGTACCTGCTGGTTTCTAACAAAGAAAGCACCTGCTGGTTTCTCGCTATCCTCATAATATCAAAACAACAATTATGCTACCAGC
>KQ990855.1:507202-536775 GCA_001598015.1 Dorcoceras hygrometricum | reverse complement strand
TTGTTCATGTTGAAATTTACCACAAAAAGGTCGAATGCAGCAGGGAGGGAGAGGAGAAGCAAATCCACAGATAGTTCATGTGGAAGCGAGAGCTCGAGTCCCACCAAATTTTCAATGAGCCCAATCATACGGATCCCATGCTCTCGGACCAAAGTTCCCTCACGCATATGGCCCGTAATAAGCTCCTTGAACGTGGGAAACCTCTTGGCCCTAGAGTTCTCCCCACAAAGCTCCTTGAGGTGACGATGTATGTCAGCAGCATATCCCGTCTCCTTGAATCGTCGCTGCAATTCGTTGGACATAGAAGCGAACAAGTAGCACCGTGCCTTGAGCTCATGGTCCCAGAATGTCTCCAATTTTGTCAGCTCCTCAGGATTAACACCAGCAGGGCTCATACAGAGGGCTCTTCTCTAGCGTGTAGAGAAGCTTCTCTGAAGCCAACACAATCTTGAGGTTGCGCAACCAATCCAGGTAGTTAGCGCCAATCAGTTTGTTTCTATCAAGTAGCGAGTGGGTTTTTCATCGAAGATATTTTTAATTGCAGTAAAACTGAAAGAAAAAACAGACATGCAATACTGACTAGTTATAAAAATACACTAAGATATAAAAAATGGTCCTTTAGTTTTATTAATTACTCTCCCATAATTTTAACAATTTCACCACCCTCTAATGAAATCGGGAAAACCAGTTTCCTTAGTGGGTATACAGAGTTCTCGAGAAATCATAGTCCCGAATAATATCAGCCAACCATGATCCCCAAAATCTAGATCCCAATCGAAAATAATTCTTTTGTTGAAATTAAAATAACAAAATATAATTTTATTTATAAAATATGATTTTATATTTAAAAATGTGATTTTGTTGGATAAATCCAAATTTGATTTGATTGTTTATTTATGTCAATTAATATTATTGATTGTATAAATAACATATGCATGTGTTTTAAAAAGATTTAAAATTAATGAGAATAAAAAATGTACAAAAATAAAATCCCTCATTTCAAATAATGATTAATATTTATACTCAAAATTATTGTTTCATGATTGAATTGAAAGAACTTAGTTTAATGATAATTATGAAGTAATGTGACAAAACGTAATATAAGAGAGTAGGCCTTCATAGAACGGCTTAAAAATGACTTGTACCGGCTGGACTCACTGAAGGGCGTTGCTTTGTCTTATGAAGTTGGGTTTTAAGCGGACGTTAGCCCATCCAATGACCTGGAAGAACTCTTAGAAAACTTTAGTCCATAGCTATCTCTAAGATCTAAGATAAAGAACTATCTCTTGAAATAGGGTCAGCATCGAACATATTAGAGTCATTCCTTCGAATCGAAAAGCTAAAGGAAAGAAGAATTAAACTTGAGATTTCAGTATCAGTCCAAAGTGGACCTAAGCTGAATCTGCTCAGCTCGGAGTAGAAAACAGATCACGGACGTAAAACAACTCGGAGAAGAAAATCAGATTTGGCTTTTTGGTCAACTCAGATTAGAAAAGTCAACACAATTTAAACGAGCAGACTGGATTATAATGGTAAAAAAAAGTCAACTCAGATCGGACAATGAAATCATATCGTGAGTTCATAACATCTCAAGAAAAGAAACAGATTGCGACTTAAAATCAACTCGGGAAATTACCAGATCGCGAACTTAAGATCAGCAAAGGGAAATAAATAGATCGCGACTTAAACTAGCTCAGGAAAATAAACAGATCACGACTTAAATTGGAAAAGTTCGGAAAATCGATTATGAACTGAAATCACCGAATGAATCATACCAGATTAAATCAACAGGGCACAAAAAACAACTAGGAGAAGTTCAAATAGATTAGCTAAGCTTATCAGACCAGAACAACGTTCTAACTAGACCAACTTTGAAAACCTCATCCTTAGCTATCTAGCACGAGTACTGAAAACAGCTTGGAGAAGTTCGAATAGATTAACTAAGAGTATCAGACCAGAACAACGTTCTATGTAGACCATCTTTGCCTATCAGCTCAGAACCTCATCCTTAGCCATCCAGCATGAAATCACTGGAAATACTCAGAGAACTTTACTTTGAAGCTTCTTTCGTACATCTCAGAAAAGAAACTGTCTCAAAATTTCATAAAACATTTTTTAACAGCTTTTCTGAGACAAAACTCTAGCAAACCAATACTTCATCAAGAACTCACATCTGGTTTGAAAAACTTCAAAACATTTCTCAACCTTTAAAAATCACACAAACTTGCAAGAAGAAAATCAATATATGTTTTCCAAAAGTACACCAATAAACAGAGTTTGCTTGCCCCAAAGCTGAACGAAAGTTTGCACAGAATAGCTCTGGATTTGAATCTCCCCCCAAGCACGATCAAAAGCTTAAGAAAACTTTAAAGAAACTCTTTGGTTGGTTTGTTGTTTAGAAGAACTCTCCACTGCCTTATGTGATTTCAAATGATCAAAACAGTGTAGTTGGTTTAAAGTACTTACACAAGGCATGGGCGCCTATCAACCGTAACCATTTCGTTGGAAATATGTTTATTTTTATTTTTTCTAAAAATATTTTAGAAACTCGAACCGTGCTTGGGTTAATTTTTCCGAAAATACTCGCGAACCGGGTTCTTGGTCTAATATGAAATTTAGCTCAAACGAAAGCTGAATCACTGAATTGAAACTAAAGAAGGGTACTGCAATTTGCAAATTAAACCCTTAGAAAATTTAGATTTATCATTGTGGATTTATGGATTTATGGTTACACTAGTAGTATCAGTTTGGACTGTGTGATAAGTTCCAATTGAGGTGGGTTTGTACAAACTGTTGTATTAATCAAAGTCTACTAGTGAAGCCTTCCAGTTTGGAATAATGGGAGACGTAGAAGGTGTTGCCTTCGAACTTTCAGAGACAAACCAGCGTACTTCTTTAATGCTTTCCTGCATAAATGATTTAAACCAATTTATAAGTTTCAGTTTACACGGAGTATGTCGGGTATTTTCCACTTGGTATTTTGACCTAACCTGAAATATTATCGATGCTCAAAACCTTTCAAAAACAAGAGTTATTTCAGCTCCAGTTGTTATTCAGATCCAGGTCCGATATTGCATTTGTCTCGTTGTTTTTTAAAATGCTGTTGCTTTTATACGTTCAATGTCTATGTTCCGTGCTGTCCCCCCGCACGACATGATTTTTTTTTCGTTCCTAACAATTGGTATCAACTTTTGTGATCTAATATTGATCTTAAATTTTTTATCAAGTGGTATTAGAGTTTTTAAACTCTGTGCCGTGATCTGTTTTTGGTCCTAACAAGTGATATTAGAGAAGGTTGTTCTTGAAAGAATATTTCATTTAAAACTTTATGCTACAAAAATGCCCATTATGAAGATATGAGGAGTAATGATTTTTCAATTACAATGAATATATTCTGTTGAGCTAACACATGTCATTCGAGAAGGGATCTGTGTGGACGTCACTTTCCTTGATTTTGTATGTGTTTATCTGTTTGAAATCATAATAAGATTTTCAATTCCTTGATCTACTGAGACTAATATAGTTGACATTAGGTAAAAGTAGAGAAAATGGAAGAGATTCTCTTAGTCAGTTATCATTTATCTCTTAATCTCTGTTGAGCAAAATCAGTAGCAATTTTTCGGTTTTGAAAAATTAATCTCGTGCTTTGTCAGCTTTGTCCAAATCTGTTTTCTCTGTGAAAAATTCTATCTGTGCGACAAAATTTTTTAAGTGTTTTAAATATTTGCAGTAGTATATGATTGTTTTTGAAAATTCATATCATGCATTCTTTTTTCTCTAAACTGTCGTCCCTAGATAATGTCTTCTTTTCTAAAATTGAAATCTCGTGCTGTTTTTGAGGGGGAATTTGAATTTTAAATATTTAGGAGGATACAAGATTTTTTAATCTTTTTAATTCCCACAAAAAGGGGAGAAATATTTTGAAACTGTTTTAGTTTGTGTTCTGTTTATCCAAGTTTGTGTTAATAAAAAAAGGGATATTGTTGGATCTGGAAATAGATCAGATCTTAATTTTGATGAGAAATTTTTTTTTTTCATGTTTCTATCTGTTTACTTGAGTGTGTTTTGCTGGAATCAGATCTCAATAGCGCCGAGCAGATCAACTGAAGAACTGTATAGTATAAATGAATAACTGAGTTCAGTTGAAAAAGAGCCAATCAGTTTAGAGTTGAGAAGACTCTAGAACAAATCAACAACGACGCCATGTCCCTTTTCATCAAGAAGTTTGGGAAATTCATGAGAAGAAATCATTTACCATCCTTTTTCAAATGAAAATCATAAAAATGAACAAAAAATTACTGAATTATCGTGCTTTAATTGTGGCAGGTCTGGGAAATTCGCAAGTGAATGCACAAAGTCTAAGAAGGATGACAAGAAGTGTCACGCCCCGAGATCGAGACTCATGACATCGGCAATATTAAACAATTATAAAATTGTAAAACATTAAGCCTCATAGTATAGCTCAAAACCAGTCTGTTACATAACCAAAAATATAATCGTCTTTACAACTGCAAAAGAAATCAAAGTTGCGGAAGCGAAATTACATTAACATATTCTAAGTCTTCACCAGTCCCAGAACAGCTCTTGTTCCTCCTCTTCAACCTGTTCTTCGTTCTTATCTGGGTGGGAGAAGTAAGGGGTGAGTGTTTGTGGAAACACTCAGCAAGTGGGGGAAACCATTCGAGCATAACAAGTACATATACAGATCATCATAACAGATAAGAGCATATGACAGAGAACAGGTAGCACTAATGATTACTTCGTTTCTATGGTTTACTGGTCAGTCCCTAATTTTTACTCCTCTAAAGGATCGAGGCCATAGTTACACACAGTAACTCAGAGTGCGAAATATTTCGTAGACCCATATTACGATAGAAATATCAGTGCTAACACAGAGCATAGACCGTAGCATGAATTTGACACGAAACGAAAAATTCGAATGATAATTCAAGACAAAATATAGCATGAATACCATATAATATTTCAAACGAATATATAGAGCAAAAGCCCACTTACAGACTCCTGAAGTTTTTGTGTGTTCAAGGTGGCATGAGAGGAGGGGGCGGCCAACTTGGGAGCTAGGGTTAGGTTATGAGTTGTGTTGTGTTAATGAAGCCCTTAGTCTATTATAAGTAGACTAGTAATGTACTTAGACCGGCCCAACGGGCCCGGGTCTAAATGACGATATCCATCACTACGACTTCATTACAACTCCGATCGCCGATCAGATCGGACCGATCGACTCAGTTTCCAAAATTGAGTATGATGATGTGGAAAACCATTTTTTAGAACACCCATTCCAATATTGCAGTTTAGTCCTCCAACTTTTGGAAATTGAAATTTGACCCCTGTTGACTTTTAGGAAGTCACACTCCCTAAAATTCTCTTCATATGCTCAACACATTGAGCTCAGTTTCCGTGCGGGAATCATGAATCCAGTACTTGTGTGACCCTCAATGGTTCAGGGATACAGCCAGCCGTGGGCCCACAACCATTGTGGCTCCGAAATCACAATTTCAGACTTGCCCAACGGATCATGGTAAAGCGCCTAGCAACATCGCCCCATGATCCCCTAGGTATCACTGATAGTGCCTGCAAGAACCAGTTGGTCATGGTTAGCGTACAGTACGGTCCTTTCAACACATATATCCCGATCAGATCAACGACAATTGGTAAATCGAGAGTCGCTAGAGATCCGACAGCTATGCATACATCTTGGAGATCGAATAGTGACATCGCGAGTGTAACTAGGTAAACCCATTTACCTAAAACACTTTCTGGCCAGAGATTTATACACTATTATCTCCTCAGATAGCATAGGATATCCACGCATGAGAGCGAGCGGTGAATCCTTGACAACGAAGCATCGACTCCTACATGCATCGGGACCTCACCCAATCCCGCCGCCCAATGACCCCAAGTGAGTCGACAAACGGGTCAAAGTGAGACGCCTATCATGTAGAGTCTCAATGACGTTTCGAGTAGTGAGGTACTAATCAGTACAACCAAGACCTCGGACTTTTCCACTCGACAAATGGTAACCACTTGGAAAGTAGCGGTGAATCCTTGACAACGAAGCATCGACTCCTACATGCATCGGGACCTCACCCAATCCCGCCGCCCAATGACCCCAAGTGAGTCGACAAACGGGTCAAAGTGAGACGCCTATCATGTAGAGTCTCAATGACGTTTCGAGTAGTGAGGACTAATCAGTACAACCAAGACCAGACCAGACCATGAACATATTCTTAGTCCTTCGCAAGTACTTAAGAATATCCTTCACAGCCTTCCAATGCAATTGGGTTGGCCTGGGAGAATCTACTAGACAACCATACTTTAGTTGACTGCAGCATTCCTATATCATTCCCAATGAGTAGAATGTCATCAACATAAAGTACGAGGAATGTCACAGCGCTTTTAACTACCTTCTTATATACACATGGCTCCTCGGGATTCTTGATGAAACCGAATTCCTTAATTGTTTCATCGAATCTCAGGTTCCAACTCCTCGATTCTTGTTTGACACCGTAGATCGATCTTTGAAGTTTGCATACCTTATGTGCAGCATTCCTACATCATTCCCAATGAGTAGAATGTCATCAACATAAAGTACTAGGAATGTCACAGAGCTTTTGACTACCTTCTTATATACACATGGCTCCTCGGGATTCTTGATGAAACCGAATTCCTTAATTGTTTCATCGAATCTCAGGTTCCAACTCCTCGATTCTTGTTTGACACCGTAGATCGATCTTTGAAGTTTGCATACCTTATGCTCACTTCCTACATATGTGAAACCCTCAGGCTGCGTCATATAGATCTCTGCCTTAATGTTTCCATTAAGGAACGCAGTTTTCACATCCATTTGCCATATCTCATAGTCGTACCATGCGGCTATGGCAAGTAAGATTCTAATTGACTTGAACATTGTGACTGGCGAGAAGGTTTCATCATAGTCAACACCTTGCTTTTGAGTGTAACCTTTCGCGACCAGCCGTGCCTTGTATGTCATTACCGTACCATCAGGCCCAAGTTTCCTCTTGTATACCCATTTGCACCCAATAGGAACAATTCCTTCGGGAGGATAAACGAGAGTCCAAACTTGGTTCGCATGCATTGAGTCAAACTTAGACTGCATTGCTTCAAGCCACAAATTGGAATCATCATCGGAAATTGCCTCCTTGAAAGTTCTTGGATCAGATCCATTAACTTGATCACCTTGATCATTTTCAAGGAGAAAACCATATCTCTCAGGAGCCCTAGGAATCCTTTCGGATCTCCTATGTCAGGCCTCGTGCTCACAACAGAGTAAAAACCCAAAGACATGCGGAAGCTTAACAAAAAGTGGGTAAAATTTTCGCTTTTAGGCCCGACGGTTTTAAACATATAATTTAAAATACAACGATACTTAAAATAAGTTTCCTAATTCATAAAACAACCAACAATAAAGCATACATAATTCAAAACATGTATCAGACTCCCCTACGGGTACAACAACAAAGCGCAGGGCATCCCCCTGGCTAACTGATACATATATATAAAAATAGGCTATATGCAACTGGGACACGCTAGCCACCTCCTGGGGCACCACCAGCTGGGTTAAAACCACGACCAGCTGTAGAACCTGGGTTTCCTGAAAACAACATAACAAAGAAACAAACCAAGCCCCAGAGGGACATGGGGTCAAACCCCAGTACGGAGAGCAACTATACAACAGCAATAAACAGCAAGGAATAAAATGCAGATGCTATGCATGAGACGCCGGATAACAACGGAAAGCTCGACCCTCCAGGGAGATGAGAGTGCGGTATTGCCGCTCGCCCTCGCATCCTGGTAAGAATCAACAACAGCAATACAAGATACAAGGCTGCAAAATACGATACACAAGGGATCTAAAATATGCGTGAACAAATGCGTGTATGCAATTCACATAACAACAGCTAGCATAAACGCCAATGCTCAGCAAGCAATACACAGATAAGTTCACCGAAACATCCCAACCGCCACGCATAATATCTCATGCCAATCCCAAGCTAAATCAAGCTCAAATCCGTACCTTATACTCCTGAGCTATAATTAGCACACGCTGGTTACCACAAGGAAATCCCGAAGACTCTGGTAAAAGCCTGATAAACACACGGCATACACAACATAAATCTTACGGGATGCTAAAAAATGCTCACGGCTGGGAGTCACACTCAACCAGCTGCCCAATATACCTCATAAGTTAAACGAGAAGCTTAAAACTATGGCTAGGAACAAGGTCTCACCGAAAACCAGAACATAGTTCTACCCGATCGACGCAACACTCGAACGGCAGCAACTTCGCGTTCCTCAACTAGCCAATTACAGCTTCTAAACTGGTGAAGAGTGATAGAGCTTCTCGAGAGGAGTCCAACGCTACCTCACACGAGCAAAACAAGCATCGGAAACGCCGGGAATTCGCCTGAAAAGCTCACGGCTGAACAGTGCTCTAGGGTTCGAAACGAAGAACACAGACGAGGGAAATATTTGCTAAGTATGGAATTGATATCACAATTCGAAGACCAAGTCTTCCTATAAATAGCACTTGCAACGACTGGAAATCAATACAAATAATTGTCCACCGACAAAACCAGTCGACACAATCAATTTCCCAAACCAGCAGGTACCAACTAACCAGTAGACGCAAGAACCAACTGCTGATTTCTCCAACAACGCTAAAACAATTCGCAAAGCAAACTAACGGCTGGTTCTCAAAACGGCATCGCACCAACTTATTCGAACGACGTCGCATAGGATGCTATACCAGCAGCTGGTCATCTAGTCGCAAGAACAAAACAATGCAACGCTTCTCTCTGCTGGTACCAGTCGCAACCTCAAAACGCAGCGTTGCAACTAACCCAAACGACGACGTTTACTCTCGAGCTACAGGAATGTTGATCCGCGTTGACATCCGCTTCTGCTGAACAACCAGCAGACACATACTCGCGATTCCACCAGCTGGTACCAGACGCAACATCCAAACGACGTCGCGCCAACTAAACTAAACGCAATCGTTTTGCCCTCAACGCAAATACAATAATGCAACGGCTGGATACAACACGCTACCAGCTCTCACTAAACACAAATAAATCCAGCTTTCACTAAAACGACGGCGTTCTGGATCTCACGCCAAAACATGCTACGACTGGTTTTCGCCACCGACCAGCTGCTAGCTCGCAAAACCAGCTTTTGCCTCAAAAATACCAAAAACACGAGAGCATCCAGAATTGTTCTAAACATAACTTTCGACATGAAAATGCAACTCAAACCTCGAAACAGAGATTCTAAACCACCAAAATCTCTATAAACCGATTAATTCCAACGATTAATCTCAATTAACAAATCCAGGTCTCACATTTCTCCCCCACTAAAAAGGATTTCATCCTCGAAATCACAACAACAATTCTGAATCAACAAACAACAGCAGAGGCTAGAATAGAAACGGTCACTCGCGCTGCATCTTTTCTTCCAGCTCCCAAGTAGATTCTTCCCTACCATGTTTGCTCCACTGCACCATCACCAACAGAATGGTTTTATTCCTCAACAATTTCTCTTTTCGGCCAAGGATCTGCAAAGGATATTCCTGATAACTCACCGACTGATCTAGCTCTACCTCGTCAGTTCCAAGCACATGAGACGGATCTGGCTCATACTTCCTCAACATGGAAACGTGAAAGACATCATGCAGAGAAGATAACTCGGACGGCAACAACGGACGATACGCCAAAGGGCCAATCCTCTCGACGATCTCATACGGACCAACATAACGAGGGGCTAACTTTCCCTTGCGTACAAAGCGCATCACACTACGAACGGAGAAACCTTGAGAAATACACGATCACCAACCTGAAACTCAAGAGGTCGACGCCTCTTATTCGCATAACTGGCTTGGCGATCTTGGGCAGCTTTCATCCGTTGTCTGATTAGATCGACATGATCTTTCATTTGCTGCACAAAGTCAGGGCAGATAGCTGCTTCTCCCCCACTTCTTCCCAACACACTGGCGATCTGCACTTGCGGCCATACAAAGCCTCGAAAGGCGCCATGCCAATCGTCACTTGGTAGCTGTTATTATACGAAAACTCCAAAGACAACGCGTCTTGCCAACTACCTCCGAAATCCAACACAACAGCACGCAACATATCCTCTAATGTCTGGATAGTTCGCTCAGATTGGCCATCTGTTTGGGGATGATACGCGGTACTCATAGCCAATCTAGTGCCCAAAGCTGTCTACAAACTCTTCCAAAACCTGGAAGTAAACCTCGGATCTCGGTCAGACACGATTGAAACAGGCACACCGTGCAATCTGACAACAAAATCAACGTACAGCTTCGCCATCTTCTTCAACGAGAAGGTCATCCCATAGGGAATGAAGTGTGCAGACTTCGAAAAACGGTCTACAACTACCCAAATAGCATCGCATCCTCGGCTGAAACGAGGCAGATGCGTCACAAAATCCATCGCAATGTGCTCCCAATTCCATTGGGGCACCTCTAAACTCTGCAACAGACCACCAGGTCTCATCCTTTCGGCCTTAACCATCTGGAAGTTCAAACAATGAGCGACAAAACCAGCAACATCGCTCTTCAGGCCAGCCCACCAAAAGTGCGGCTTCAAAGCATGGTACATCTTCCGTGCACCAGGATGAACACTATGTCTGCTACAGTGCACTTCTCGAAGGATCTCCTCCTTCAAATCAATCAAATTGGGCACAACCAACCTGCCCCGGAAACGCAAACAACCATCGGACGAGACAGAATAATCCTCAAGTTCGCCAGCCCTGACTTTCATCTTCAACTCGTGGATAGACGGATCAGTCCTCTGAGCTGCTCGAATGCTCTGAGCTGCTCGAATGCTGGAAACAATCGGCGGTTCCACTTGGAAGGATGAAACCATCACACAATCCTCAGCCGGATAAAATCTCCAACCCGTAGTGTTGAGATGCTCTTGATCCTTAGAGATGTACAACGATGCAAGCATCTCACTAGCCTTCCTGCTCAAAGCATCAGCCACTACGTTCGACTTCCCAGGCTGGTACTTAATCTCACAATCAAAGTCCTTAAGCAGCTCCATCCACCGACGCTGTCTCATGTTCAAGTCAGGCTGCGAAAACAAGTACTGCAAACTCTTGTGGTCGGATAACACCACAAACTGCTCGCCATACAGGTAGTGACGCCAGATCTTTAACGCAAAGACCACTGCTGCTAACTCCAAATCATGAACTGGGTAACGAGTCTCGTGCGGTTTCAACTGCCGCGAGGCATACGCAATGACTCTACCATTCTGAATCAACACACAACTCAATCCATTAAGTGAAGCGTCAGAACAAACAACAAAACCACCTGATCCGGACGGCAAAGCCAACACAGGCGCAGTAGTTAACTTCTCCTTAAGCAGTTGAAAGCATTCTCACACTGCTCAGTCCAAACAAACCGTTTATCCTTCTGGGTCAATTGGGTCATCGGCTTTGCTATAGAAGAAAACCCCTCAATGAAACGACGATAATAGCCAGCCAGACCTAAGAAACTGCGAATCTCAGACACATTTCTCGGTCGCTCCCAGTTCAAAACAGCATCCACTTTACTGGGATCCACAGAAATGCCATCCGCTGAAATGACATGGCCCAGAAATACCACGCGATCTAACCAAAACTCGCACTTGGAAAACTTCGCATACAACTGCTGCTCTCTCAACCTGTGAAGAACCATTTCCAAGTGCTCCTTGTGCTCCCTCGGAGTCTTCGAGTAAACTAAGATGTCGTCAATAAAGACAATTACGAACTGATCTATGAACTCTCTAAAAACCTGGTTCATCAGATCCATAAAGACTGCAGGCGCGTTTGTCAACCCAAACGGCATCACCAAAAAACTCAAAATGTCCGTACCTCGTACGAAACACAGTCTTCGCTACATCTTGTTCCCTCACTCTGAGCTGATGGTACCCGGAACGAAGATCAATCTTAGAATACACCGCAGAACCTTGCAACTGTTCAAACAGATCATCGATTCTCAGCAACGGGTACTTATTCTTCACAGTGGCTTTATTCAACTGACGAAAATCAATGCACATCCGCATTGTGCCATCCTTCTTCTTCACAAACAAAATGGGCGCTCCCCACGGTGACATACTAGGGCGAATGAAACCCTTCTCCAGCAAATCATCTAACTGTACCTTGAGTTCTCTCAACTCCGCAGGCGCTAGACGATATGGGGCACGAGAAATCGGAGCTGTGCCAGGCACCAACTCTATGCTGAAGTCTATCTCCCGCCTCGGAGGAAATCCAGGAATCTCCTCCGAAAATACATCGAGGAAGTGTCGCACCACGGGAACGTCACTAAGCTGAACACTAGAAGAAGAAGACGCATCCAAAGCGTATATCATAAAGCCAGTATTCCCCAGAGACAACAAACTAAACATTTCCATCACGGAAACCAACGGAATCTTCGATCTAGCGTCCTGGCCGTAGAAGTCCCACTTCTCGCCAGACAAAGGCCTAAAGCGCACAATCCCATGGAAGCAATCCACGGAGGCCCTATAGTTGGACAGCACATCCATCCCACAATCGAAATCCCAAAGCATCAAACGGATCAAATTCGCTAACAAGGCATGCTCACCAAACCGCAACACACCATCCAACAAAATCTCTTGCGAGAACAGGCTCACACCAGCCGGGGGTAGAAACAGAAACAACATCGTGCAAAGGGACGGTACCCAAACCATGCTCAACAACAAACGAATCAGAAATAAACGAATGCGATGCACCGGTGTCAAACAACACACGAGCAGGAAAGTCAAAAACAAAACATGTACCTCCAATCACCCGGCTCGGTGTCTCCTCGGCCTGCTCTCTCGTGAAGGCATTAACCTGAGCATGCTGGGGTCCTGGAAAGAAAGGCTGAGACGACTGCCCAAAACGCGAAGGGACAGGCTGCTGAAACGGCCTAAACGAAGTCTCACCAAAACGGGGCTGCTGAAACTGCTGCGAACGGCCCCTAGACTGACCCCCACGACCCTGAGGATGGGCCGTGGTATGCTGTGATCCAGCTGACGGACACACTCTTGCAAAATGCCCGTACAGACCACAAAGTTTGCAGGAACCCTGCACACCAACACAATGCGTGGAAGGATGCTTTCCACCGCAAAAGCCACAAAACTCCACCCGAGAGCCACTGCTACTTGAGCTGCCTGAACCAGAAGACCCTGAACCAGACTTCTTCTTGAATTGCTTACCGCAGGGTCGAAACCTCTGACGGCCAGACTGCTGAGCTACCTGCTGCTGCTGCTGAGGATAATGCACGGACTGAGAACTCTGAGACGACTGAGCTCCCTGACCAACGGGTCTACCACCCTGCACCGCCTGCGCTACCTGCGCTCGGCGTGCACTACGGCTCCTCATGCCCTCCTCAATGTGGATAGCAGTATCGACGGCCTCAGCATACGACTTGGGCTTGCTTGTCAAAACACTCTGGTACAATTCTCCATTCAAACCCTCCACAAACCTGGTACTCTTGGCCCTCTCCCGGCCAGCAACATGCGGAACATAAGCCAGCAATGTGGAAAACTTGCGAGCATACTCGCGCACAGTCATCGAACCCTGCTCCACGGAACTCAAACTCCCGCTCACGGGCAGCCACATACGAATCTAAAACACTCAACAGGATAAGGAAAACAGAACAGATACAGCATAGAAAGCATATAACACAAAATATACAGCACGTAGTCACATAAGTCAAGCACATGCAACACACAACACTGTGCCTAGACTCAAGTGTGATCAAAGGAATTGAGCTTATCCCAGTTTAAGCTCTGATACCAAAAATGTCAGGCCTCGTGCTCACAACAGAGTAAAAACCCAAACACATGCGGAAGCTTAACAAAAAGTGGGTAAAATATTCGCTTTTAGGCCCGACGGTTTTAAACATATAATTTAAAATACAACGATACTTAAAATAAGTTTCCCAATTCATAAAACAACCAACAATAAAGCATACATAATTCAAAACATGTATCAGACTCCCCTACGGGTACAACAACAAAGCGCAGGGCATCCCCCTGGCTAACTGATACATATATATAAGTATGCTATATGCAACAGGGACATGCTAGCCACCTCCTGGGGCACCACCAGCTGGGTTAAAACCACGACCAGCTGTAGAACCTGGGTTTCCTGAAAACAACATAACAAAGAAACAAACCAAGCCCCAGAGGGACATGGGGTCAAACCCCAGTACGGAGAGCAACAGATAAAGCTAAATGAATGCATAAGATAAAATGCAGATGCTATGCATGAGACGCCGGATAACAACGGAAAGCTCGACCCTCAAGGGAGCTAAGGAACTCAAACATAGCTCCAAGAATCATCAACTGTTAGAGTAGATGCCCAACTAGCCAACTTGTGGCGTGTGGGTTCATAGACTCTTGTATGAAACGATCTTTATATATGATATTCACATTTATTTATGGTATTATTTACTTTCATTATGTTGTATGATGATTAACAATTGCGTTGAATAAATACCTAGAATGCACTATAGTGTATGTTAGATGTGATAGTGGGTATGACGACTATCATGAAACACATCTAATAGTCACTGTGTATTCTGAATTAGTTCCTAGTCGATTGGGCCGTAAAAATGAGGATAAGGCCGCCCGAGCTCGAGACTAGTTATCTGTGATGCGAAGTACCATGTTTCATTGGTAGGGAACATTGTGATGTTCTGAGCATGCAGATAGATAGTGACCTAGTGATCTATCTAACTACCCTCGTTCGGACTTTCCAAGTGGTTACCATTTGTCGAGTGGATAAGTCCGATGTCTTGGTTGTACTGATTAGTCCTCATGACTCGAAACGTCATTGAGACTCTACATGATAGGCGTCTCACTTTGACCCGTTTTCCGACTCACTTGGGGTCATTAGGCGGCGGGATTGGGTGAGACCCCGATGCATGTAGGAGTCGATGCATCGTTGTCGAAGATTCACCGCTCGCAGACATGCGTGGATATCCTATGTTATCTGAGGAGACGATAGTGTATAAATCTCTGGCCAGAGTACTAGAAGTGTTTTAGGTAAATGGATTTACCTAATTACACTCGCGATGTCACTATTTGATTTCCAAGATGTATGCATAGCTATCGGATCTATAACGACTCTCGATTTACCAATGGTCGTTGATCTGATCGGGATATATGGATTGAAAGGACCATACTGTACGCTAACCACGACCAACTGATTCTTGCAGGCACTATCAGTGATACCTAGGGGATCATGGGGCGATGTTTCTAGACGCTCTTACCATGATCCGATGGGCAAGTCCGGAATTGTGATTCCGGAGCCACAATGGTTGTGGGCCCACGGCTAGCTGTATCCCTGAACCATTGAGGGTCACACAAGTACTGGATTCGAGATTCACACACGGAAACTAAGCTCAATTTGTTGAGCACTTGAGGAGGATTTTGGGGAGTGCGACTTCCCAAAAGTCAACAGGGGTCAAATCGTGATTTCCCGCTGTTGAGGGGCAAAACGGTCATTTTGCACTGGGGTTCTGAAAAATGGTTTTTCAGATCATAGTATTCAGTTTTGGAAACTGAGTTGATCGGTCCGATCTGATCGACAATCGGAGTTGTGATGAAGTCACGGTGATAGGGATGAACCGAATGTTCATACGTTGGACCCGGGCCCGTTGGGCCGGTCCAAGTTTATCACTAGTCTATTTAATTAGACTTCGAGGCTTTAATCATAATACTTGATAACACATAAACCCTAGTCTCTAAAGCTCTTGGCCGCCCCCCCCCCCCCCTCTCCCTCTCCTCACGCACGGCCGCCGCTTGTCACTGACGCCGCCTCCCTCGCCGGAATTTGTTCCGGCCAACCTTTCGAGGAGAATCCGTCCGTGCTGATCTCGTCAGGCCTTCTAGTGCAGGCTGACGAAGGAGTCTCCCTTCCAGTCGTGGACCTTATTGACGTAATCTACCGCCGCCTACTGTGAAGTGCCGGTTTCCTCGTGAAGCTGGTCGGAGCCAGTAGCCTAGACGCCAGCAAGGTAACTGACTAAACACCACACCCTATGAATGGTTCATATTGTGTTGTTATTGAATTGAATTGAACGTTTCCAGGCCTAATTTTGTTCTTCCGCTGCCTCGCCGGGAGACGGGATCCGGATCCGCCACGGTTCCCCAACAGTAGTATCAGAGCCAAGGCTCGGATCCTTCAATACAATTGTTGCCTGAATTATATCTAATCTTTGTTTTTTAGATCGGATCAAACAAAAACTTTTGAGATTGGCCTCGGCGCCGCCGCGCATATCGGCGCCACCGAGCACTGGCCGCGCGATGCCATGCGCGCTGGCCGCGCATGGCGGCCGAGACGTGCGCACTTGTCGCGCATCGCGGCTGGACGCTGGGCGCCTTCTCGCGCAACGGTTGCGCGATCGCTGGACTTGTCCAGCGCAAGATGTTGCACCGATGATGGCCGACGCTGGGCGCTTCTTCCGCGCATGGCGGCCGTTCGTTGATCGCCGCTCCGCGCACTGGCCGGGCGATGGCCAAGACAATGGCCGGCAGCCGAGTGCGAAAATTGTTGCGCGCTGGTCGGGGCTGTGTGCCGTGCGATGGCGCACGATGGCGCTGGAAGACGCCGCGCTTGGCGCGGCAGCATGCGGCCATGCGCCGCACGCTATATTGGCGGTGGCCGCCGCCGTGCGGCCGCCGTCCGGCGAATCTTCGGCGTCGTTGCGACGGCTGAATTTTTCTTCTAGGTTTTGTTCGGGCCTGTCCCGGGCAGCCCATGAAGTTATCGGGTCGATATTCGATATCGGGCCCAATTTGGTCGATTTTGAAATTTTGAGATTTTTGAGCCCAAAATTGTTTTAGGCCAATATGATGCAATTAAAATAGCGAAATGCGATTTTAATTGTAAAATATGATTTTATAATGGAATATGATTTTGTTGATTAAATTTTGATTTTATCGACAAAATACGATTTTATTATAAAATCCGATTTTATGATTAAAATATGATTTTGCGATAAATAATTGGATTATTTAATTATGCATATTAATTAGATTGATTGCATGATTGGGATGATCGAGAGTCGTGCCCAATGTGTTAGGTGTATGCGGTAGGTTTTTATGATTTTGGTTTGTAAATATTATTGATTATCATTTTAAGTGGGCCTGTTTGTGGCCCGTTCCCACCCCTTGAAAAATGTATCCCTTATATGTCATGGTATATTTAAATGTAAATTACTAGATTTAGTGGGAGGACATCCGAAGACGGTGGACAATGACGATCAAAGATATTGAAGACCGAAGATCTGTAAAACCGGAAGCATTGTAATAGGATTGCATTGCATATTGCATTACCCCTAGGATTGGACCCAGGTCCGTGGCTGGCAACCACGGACCACATAGCTCTCGCGATCGATCATCCCAATGTTTATTTATATATTTGATATATAGAGTAAATGAATCCGCATGTTTGCATGTTTTAAATTAGATTTAAATATGCATGAGACCAAAATGTTTTTCAAAATAAAATCCCTCGTTTTAAATTTGATTTAAAACTTATATCAAGATAAAATGTTTATTCGATAAACAAAAGGGTATTTAAATTTGTTTAAATTATCCCTACCTTCCATCAACAATGGGTGTACGTCGATGCTACCCGTATACATGGCCCGGCTCATATTATTGAGGGGGTCATGTATGCCGGAAAGCTGTCCACGCCATTGACAATTGTTGTGAGTTCGGTTGGAACTCCCTTTAACATTGGCTCATATTATTGGGGACGTTAAGGGGACCGTCCTTCACGACTCAACATTGATGGGTCATCTTGACACGTGATAGTAAACGGCGTCATATTATTGGGCCCTTACTGGACGTGAGGTGAATACATGGAGGTTGCACCGGTTGCAATCGGAAACTACCTTTTGGGGGTCGTGGTTGGCTGATATTATTCGAGGCCATGATCGCTTGATTGGGCTCCGTGTACCCACTAAAGAAACTTGCTTTCTCGATTTCATTAGAGGGTGGTGAAATCGTTAAAATAGTGGGAGGGTAATTCATAAAACTTAACGACCTTGTTTAATGTCTTAGCGATTATTTTATATATAGTTAGTGATGATTGTCTGTTTTCTTTTCAGTATAACTGCATTTATAATGTCTTCGTTCAAAAACCCACTCGATGCTATATTGGATAGCAACAAGTTCACCGGTCTGAACTACCAAGACTGGCTCCGCAACCTCAACATTGTGTTGGCTTCGGAGAAGCTCCTCTATACGATAGACAAGAGCCCTCCGGAGGAAACCCCTGCCGATATCAGCCCTGAGGAGCTGATTACGCTTAAACAATGGCGGGACGACGAGCTTAAGACTCGATGCTATGTGATGGCATCGATGTCGAACGAAATGCAACGACGCTTTGAGAAGACGAAGTATGCTGCTGACATACTTTTTCATCTCAAAGAACTGTACGTGGAGAACTCTCGACATGAGAGGTTCACGGCTGTCAAGGAGCTTATGACGAGCCGCATGCGCGATGGGACTTCGGTCCGCGAGCATGGGGTTCGTATGATTGGGCTCGTTGAAAAGCTGTCGAGCATTGATATCACGCTTCCACACGAGCTGTCTGTGGATGTGCTTCTCCTCTCACTACCCGCTGCATTCGACCCCTTTGTGGTCAACTTCAACATGAACAAGCTGGCAGCCACCCTTGAAGAGGTGGTTAACATGCTTGTAGTGTTTGAAGGAACCATAAAGGAGGACAAGCCCGTCCTCCTTATGGGCTCTTCTTCCTCTACGAAGAAGGGGCCCAGACGCAAGGGTAAGAAGCGTTCTGCCCCTGCGAAGGAGGAAAAGCCCACTGAGAAGCCAAAGGCAAAGGTTTCAAAGCCGAACAAGTCTGAGGATGTTTGCCACCACTGCCACAAGCCTGGGCATTGGAGGAGGAACTGCAAGGAGTACCTCGAGCAGTTGCGAACTGCGAAAGGTATGTTCTATATCGAAATAAATATGTCTCTTAATTCGACTTCTTGGGTACTTGATACCGGATGTGGATCTCATATCTGCAATGATTTGTAGGTGATGACAAGAAGCCGACGTCTTAGAGAGGGTGAGACCCACTTGAGGCTTGTCAATGGAGCAAGAGTTGCTTCTATAGCTATAGGAGATGTCTATTTATTTATGTCTTCTGATTTTAAGTTGTTATTACGAAACGTTTTGTTTGTTCCCGAATTAATAAAGAACATTATTTCTGTTTCTATGCTTGATAGTGATGGATATTCTTCTATGTTTGCTAATTCGATTTGCAATATTTACAAGAATGAATGTTTAATTGGAATTGGGGAACGCGAAAACGATTTATACACCTTAAAATTAAAAGACGTTCCAACTCGTGATGTCAAAGCACATACAACAACGATTAAAAGGAAACACGATAACTTGAACCCAGCACAACTTTGGCACGCTAGGCTAGGTCATATTTCTCAAAATAGGATGAACAAGTTAGTTAGTAGTGACATGTTTGATCTGTCAGACATTAACTCCCTACCGACTTGTGAGTCTTGTCTCAAGGGAAAGATGACTAAGCAACCCTTCAAGGGCAAGGGTGAGCGTGCTCAAGGCCTATTGGATTTGATCCATACTGATGTGTGTGGTCCATTTAGTATTGGTACTAAATACGGTCACACATACTTCATCACCTTTACCGACGATTACTCTAGGTATGGGTACTTGTACTTGATGAAGCACAAGTCTGAATCTTTTGAAAGGTTCAAAGAATTCAAGCCTGAAGTAGAAAATCAATTAGGCAAAAGTATTAAAGCACTTCGATCTGATCGAGGTGGTGAATACTTAAGTGCTGAATTTTAAGACTATCTAAAAGAGAATGAGATTCTCGCACAGTGGACCCCTTCGGCCACACCATAGCTCAATGGTGTAGCGGAGCGTCGTAATCGGACCTTGTTGGACATGGTTCGATCTATGATGAGCTTCACTGAACTTCCTACCTCGTTTTGGGGCTATGCGCTCGAAACGGCGGTAATGTTTTTGAACAATGTCCACACCAAGGCAGTGGATAAGACTCCATATGAGATATGGATGGGCAAACCACCCAAGTACTCATAGATGAGGATTTGGGGATGTCCTGCTTACGTGAAGCAGACAGTGGGAGATAAGCTGGATACGAGATCCATCTTATGCTACTTCATTGGGTATCCAAAAAATTCCATTGGATACTACTTCTACTATCCCAGCGAAACAAAAGTGTTTGTTTCTATAAATGCCACCTTTATGGAAAGGGAATTTCTACTTGATAGAAAGGGCAAAATAGTAGAACTCGAAGAGGTTCGAGAACCAAGTGAAGTACCAAGTGAATCTCCTGCACCTACAGAGCCAGTACCAGAAATGGTCGCACCTAGGTGATCCGAAAGGGTTCCTAGGGCTCCTGAGAGATATGGTTTTCTCCTTGAAGATGATCAAGGTGATCAAGTTGTTGGATCTGATCTACATCGATACCATACTTAAGAGGTTCTCTATGGAAGAGTCCAAGAGAGGACACCTACCTATGTGCCACGGGGTCACTCTATCCAAGTCTATGTGTCCAAAGACTGATGAGGAGATAGAGAGTATGACACGTGTGCCATATGCCTCGGCAATAGGTAGTATTATATATGACATGATCTCCACTAGACCGGATGTCGCATATGCTCTGAGTGTCATGAGCCACTACCAGGCCAACCCCGGCCAATTGCATTGGAAGGCTGTGAAAGATATTCTTAAGTACTTACGAAGGACTAAGAATATGTTCATGGTCTATGGGGATGATGAACTGAAACTGGAAGGCTACACTGATTCTAGCTTCCAGTGTGACGTGGATGATTCGAAGTCAACCTCTAGATTTGTATTCATGCTCAATGGTGGTGCTGTCTCTTGGAAGAGTTCCAAGCAAGACACCATCGCGGATTCAACCACTTAGGCTGAGTACATCGCAGCATCAGCTGCTGCTAAGGAGGCAGCTTGGATAAGGAATTTCGTCCAAGAGTTGGGCGTCATTCCTAATGGAGTTGGTCCAGTCCCGGTGTACTGCGACAACACGGGTGCCGTTGCGCAAGCAAAGGAGCCTAGGTCTCACCAAAGATCCAAACATATACTGAGGAAATACCACATAATCCGGGATATTGTGGCTAGAGGTGACATAGCAGTTGAGAGAGTCGCCTATGCGGACAACGTTGCTGATTCACTTACGAAGCCCTTGCCAGGACCCTTGTTTGAAAAACATCGCGAAACAATTGGACTGCGTCTGATGAGTAGTTGGCTTTAGGGCAAGTGGGATATTGTTAGAGTAGATGCCCAACTAGCCAACTTTTGGCGTGTGGGTTCATAGACTCTTGTATGAAACGATCTTTATATATGATATTCGCATTTATTTATGGCATTCTTTACTTTCATTATGTTGTATGATGATTAACAATTGCGTTGAGTAAAGACCTAGAATGAACTATAGTGTATGCTAGATGTGATAGTGGGTATGACGACTATCATGAAACACATCTAATAGTCACTGTGTATTCTGAATTAGTTCCTAGTCGATTGGACCGTCAAAATGAGGATAAGGCCGCCCGAGCTCGAGACTAGTTATCTGCGATGCAAAGTAACATGTTTCATTGGTAGGGAACATTGTGATGTTCTGAGCATGCAGATAGATAGTGACCTGGTGATCTATCGAACTACCCTCGTTCGGACTTTCCAAGTGATTACCATTTGTCGAGGGGATAAGTCCGAGGTCTTGGTTGTACTGATTAGTCCTCACGACTCGAAACGTCATTGAAACTCTATATGATAGGCGTCTCACTTTGACCCGTTTGCCGACTCACTTGGGGTCATTAGGCGGCGGGATTGGGTGAGACCCCGATGCATGTAGGAGTCGATGCATCGTTGTCGAGGATTCACCGCTCGCAGACATGCGTGGATATCCTATGTTATCTGAGGAGACAATAGTGTATAAATCTCTGGCCAGAGTACTAGAAGTGTTTTAGGTAAATGGGTTTACCTAGTTACACTCGCGATGTCACTATTCGATCTCCAACGATGTATGCATTGCTATCGGATCTATGATTCCGGAGCCACAATGGTTGTGGGCCCACGGCTAGCTGTATCCCTGAACCATTGAGGGTCACACAAGTACTGGATTCGAGATTCCCGCACGGAAACTAAGCTCAATGTGTTGAGCACTTGAGGAGGATTTTTGGGAGTGCGACTTCCCAAAAGTCAACAGGGGTCAAATCGTGATTTCCCGCTGTTGAGGGGCAAAACAGTCATTTTGCACTGGGGTTCTGAAAAATGGTTTTTCAGATCATAGTATTCAATTTTGGAAACTGAGTCGATCGGTCCGATCAGATCGGCGATCGGAGTTATGATGAAGTCACGGTGATAGGGATGAACCGAATGTTCATACGTTGGACCCGAGCCCATTGGGCCGGTCCAAGTTTATCACTAGTCTATTTAATTAGACTTCGAGGCTTTAATCATAATACTTGATAACACATAAACCCTAGTCTATAAAGCTCTTGTCCGCCGCCCCCTCTCCCTCTCCTCACGCACGGCCGCCGCTTGTCGCCGCCCCCGTCGCCTCCCTCGCCGGAATTTGTTCCGGCCAACCTTTCGAGGAGAATCCGTCCGTGCTGATCTCGTTAGACCTTCTAGTGCAGGCTGACAAAGGAGTCTCCCTTCCGGTCGTGGACCTTATTGACGTAATCTACCGCCGCCTACCGTGAAGTGCCGGTTTCCTCGTGAAACTGGTCGGAGCCAGGCGCCTAGACGCCAGCAAGGTAACTGACTAAACACCCTATGAATGGTTCATATTGTGTTGTTATTGAATTGTATTGAACGTTTCCCGGTCTAATTTTGTTCTTCCGCTGCCTCGCCGGGAGACGAAATCCGGATCCGCCACGGTTCCCCAACATCAACAACGTACAGTGGCCACGGGGTGTGTTCACAGTGTGGTAATGAGCCACTCGCCATGACACTACACCCTATTACCAGATGCATCAAACAACTCGACCTGCTGTTGCCTCGCCCATGAACTGTGGTAGTTAACCACTCGGCGCATGGTGGCTAACGATCCCAGCAGGGAGATGAGAGTGCGGTATTGCCGCTCGCCCTCGCATCCTGGTAAGAATCAACAACAGCAATACAAGATACAAGGCTGCAAAATACGATACACAAGGGATCTAAAATATGCGTGAACAAATGCGTGTATGCAATTCACATAACAACAGCTAGCATAAACGCCAATGCTCAGCAAGCAATACACAGATAAGTTCACCGAAACATCCCAGCAGCCACTCATAATATCTCACGCCAATCCCAAGCTAAATCAAGCTCAAATCCGTACCTTATACTCCTGAGCTATAATTAGCACACGCTGGTTATCACAAGGAAATCCCGAAGACTCTGGTAAAAGCCTGATAAACACACGGCATACACAACATAAATCTTACGGGATGCTAAACAATGCTCCCGGCTGGGAGTCACATTCAACCAGCTGCCCAATATACCTCAACAGTTAAACGAGAAGCTTAAAACTATGGCTAGGAACAAGGTCTCACCGAAAACCAGAACGTAGTTCTACCCGGTCGACGCAACACTTGAACGGCAGCAACTTCGCGTTCCTCAACTAGCCAATTACAGCTTATAAACTGGTGAAGAGTGATAGAGCTTCTCGAGAGGAGTCCAACGCTACCTCACACGAGCAAAACAACCACCGGAAACGCCGGGAATTCGCCGGAAAAGCTCACGGCTAAACAGTGCTCTAGGGTTCGAAACGAAGAATACAGACGAGGGAAATATTTGCTAAGTATGGAATTGATATCACAATTCGAAGACCAAGTCTTCCTATAAATAGCACTTGCAACGACTGTAAATCAATACAAATAATTGTCCATCGACAAAACCAGTAGACACAATCAATTTCCCAAACCAGCAGGTACAAACTAACCAGCAGACGCAAGAACCAACTGCTGATTTCTCCAACAACGCTACAACAAATCGCAAAGAAAACTAACGGCTGGTTCTCAAAACGGCGTCGCAAACGAGATCTCAAAGCTAAAACCCAAAGGCTACCTGCACACACAAACACACTGCCGGAGATAGCAGCTTCGCAATCTCTCTCCAGTGAACACTAGCCTCCAGAAGTGGTATGGAATGATAGAGCTTCGCAAGAGGAGTCCAAAGATACCTCGAACTCACCAACAACGGCCGGACATGATGGGAATTGTCGGAGAAAAGCTACTGTGAACAGTAACCTATGGTTCGAAGCGAAGAACACAATCGAGGAAATATTTCGCTAAGTATGGAATTTGGTGCTCGAAATCGAAGACCAAGTCTTCCTTAAATACATCTCACAAACACTGATTAAAACATCCACCGACATAACCAGCAGGCACCAACAACAAATACAACCAACAGGTGCAACAAAACCAGCTGCTGAAATATCAAACAACGCAAATCAAAACGATGTCGCAGCGACTTAACAAAATGACGTCGCGCCGCACAACTGACGTCATCCAGTCGCTAGCTCTCGCGCAATACCAGCAGCAAGCTACAATAGCGAACAAATCTCTCGTAGCTGGACAACCAGTCGCAAGATCCAAACGACGATGTTTCCTTCTCGCGCTACAGTGATGTTGACCCGCGTTGACATCTGCTTCGACTGAACAACCAGCAGGAACACACGCGACCAGATCTCTCGATAGCGCTATTCCAAAACGACGTCGCTCCAACTTATCCAAACGATGTCGTTTTGCCTTAATGCCAAATACACTAATGCAACGGCTGGATACAACACGCTACCAGCTCTCACTAAACACAAATAAATCCAGCTTTCACTAAAACGACGGCGTTCTGGGATCTCACGCCAAAACACGCTACGACTGGTTTTCGCCACCGACCAGCTGCTAGCTCGCAAAACCAGCTTTTGCCTCAAAAATACCAAAAACACGAGAGCATCCAGAATTGTTCTAAACATAACTTTCGACCAGAAAATGCAACTCAAACCTCGAAACAAAGATTCTAAACCACCAAAATCTCTATAAACCGATTAATTCCAACGATTAATCTCAATTAACAAATCCAGGTCTCACATTCTAGGTGCGACCATTTCTGGTACTGGCTCTGGAGGCGCGGGAGACTCACTTGGTACTTCAGTTGGTTCTCGAACCTCTTCGAGTTCTACTATTTTGCCCTTTCTATCAAGTAGAAATTCCCTTTCCATAAAGGTGGCATTCATAGAAACAAACATTTTTGTTTCGTTGGGATAGTAGAAGTAGTATCCAATGGAATTCTTTGGATACCCAACGAAGTAACATAAGATGGATCTCGTATCCAGCTTATCTCCCACTGTCTGCTTCACGTAAGGAGGACATCCCCAAATTCTCATGTATGAGTATTTGGGTGGTTTGCCCATCCATATCTCATATGGAGTCTTATCCATTGCCTTGGTGTGGACATTGTTCAACAACATTACCGCCGTTTCGAGCGCATAGTCCTAAAACGAGATAGAAAGCTCAGTGAAGCTCATCATAGATCGAACCATGTCCATAAAGGTTCGATTACGACGCTCCGCTATACCATTGAGCTTTGGTGTGGCCGGAGGGGTCCACTGTGCGAGAATCCCATTCTCTTTAAGATAGTCTTGAAATTCAGCACTTAAGTATTCACCACCTTGATCGGATCGAAGTGCTTTAATACTCTTGTCTAGCTGATTTCTACTTCAGTCTTGAATTCTTTGAACCTTTCAAAGGATTCAGATTTGTGCTTCATTAAGTACAAGTACCCATACCTAGAGTAATCATCGGTAAAGGTGATGAAGTATGTGTGACCGTACTTAGTACCAATACTAAATGGACCACACACATCAGTATGGATCAAATCCAATAGGGCTTGGGTACTTTCAGGCTTGCCCTTGAAGGGTTGTTTAGTCATCTTTCCCTTGAGACAAGACTCACAAGTCGGTAGGGAGTTAATGTCTGACAAATCAAACATGTCACTCCTAACTAACTTGTTCATCCTACTTAGAGAAATATGACCTAGCCTAGCGTGCCAAAGTTGTGCTGGGTTCAAGTTATCGTGTTTCCTTTTAATCGTTGTTGTATGTGCTTCGACATCGCGAGTTGGAACGTCTTTTAATTTTAAGGTGTATAAATCGTTTCGCGTTCCCCAATTCCAATTAAACATTCATTCTTGTAAATATTGCAAATCGAATTAGCAAACATACAAGAATATCCATCACTATCAAGCATAGAAACAGAAATAATGTTCTTTATTAATTCGGGAACAAATAAAACGTTTCCCAATAACAACTTAAAATCAGAAGACAGAAATAAATAAACATCTAACGAAGAATACAGACGAGGGAAATATTTGCTAAGTATGGAATTGATATCACAATTCGAAGACCAAGTCTTCCTATAAATAGCACTTGCAACGACTGTAAATCAATACAAATAATTGTCCATCGACAAAACCAGTAGACACAATCAATTTCCCAAACCAGCAGGTACAAACTAACCAGCAGACGCAAGAACCAACTGCTGATTTCTCCAACAACGCTAAAACAATTCGCAAAGCAAACTAAAGGGTTGTTCTCAAAACGGCATCGCACCAACTTATTCAAACGACGTCGCATAGGATGATATACCAGCAGCTGGTCATCCAGTCGCAAGAACAAAACAATGCAACGCTTCTCTCTGCTGGTACCAGTCGCAACCTCAAAACGCAGCGTTGCAACTAACCCAAACGACGACGTTTCCTCTCGAGCTACAGGAATGTTGACCCGCGTTGACATCCGCTTCTGCTGAACAACCAGCAGACACACACACGCGATTCCACCAACTGGTACCAAACGCAACATCCAAACGACGTCGCGCCAACTAAACTAAACGCAGTCGTTTTGCCCTCAACGCAAATACAATAATGCAACGGCTGGATACAACACGCTACCAGCTCTCACTAAACACAAATAAATCCAGCTTTCACTAAAACGACGGCGTTCTGGGATCTCACGCCAAAACACGCTACGACTGGTTTTCGCCACCGACCAGCTGCTAGCTCGCAAAACCAGCTTTTGCCTCAAAAATACCAAAAACACGAGAGCATCCAGAATTGTTCTAAACATAACTTTCGACCAGAAAATGCAACTCAAACCTCGAAACAAAGATTCTAAACCACCAAAATCTCTATAAACCGATTAATTCCAACGATTAATCTCAATTAACAAATCCAGGTCTCACATTCTAGGTGCGACCATTTCTGGTACTGGCTCTGGAGGCGCAGGAGATTCACTTGGTACCTCAGTTGGTTCTCGAACCTCTTCGAGTTCTACTATTTTGCCCTTTCTATCAAGTAGAAATTCCCTTTCCATAAAGGTGGCATTCCTAGAAACAAACACCTTTGTTTTGTTGGGATAGTAAAGTAGTATCCAATGGAATTCTTTGGATACCCAATGAAGTAGCATAAGATGGATCTCGTATCCAGCTTATCTCCCACTGTCTGCTTCACGTAAGCAGGACATCCCCAAATCCTCATAAATGACTTGGGTGGTTTGCCCATCCATATCTCATACGGAGTCTTATACCCTGCCTTGGTGTGGACATTGTTCAACAACATTAGCGTCGTTTCGAGCGCATAGTCCAAAACGAGGTAGGGAGTGTCAGGCCTCGTGATCACAACAGATAAGCACATGCGGAAGCTAACAAAAAGTGGATAAAATTTTCGCTTTTAGGCCCGACGGTTTAAACATATAATTTAAAATAATGAAATACTCAAAATAGATCCCAGCTTTAAAATCCAACAACCAAAAAGAAAAAGTATAGCATAAACACATACACATATAGCTACTGCAGCAACTCTTGCTCCATTGCCAAGCCTCAAGTGGGTCTCACCCTCTCTAAGACGTCGGCTTCTTGTCATCACCTGCAAATCATTGCAGATATGAGATCCACATCCGGTATCAAGTACCCAAGAAGTCGAATTAAGAGACATATTTATTTCGATATAGAACATACCTTTTGCAGTTCGCAACTGCTCCAGGTACTCCTTGCAGTTCCTCCTCCAATGCCCAGGCTTGTGGCAGTGGTGGCAAACATCCTCAGTCTTGTTTGGCTTGGAAGCCTTTGCCTTCGGCTTCTTAGTGGGCTTTTCCTCCTTTGCAGGGGCAGAACGCTTATTACCCTTGCGTCTGGGCCCCTTCTTCGCAGAGGAAGAAGAGCCCATGAGGAGGACGGGCTTGTCCTTCTTTATGGTTCCTTCGAACACGACCAACATGTTAACCACCTCTTTGAGGGTGGCTGCCAGCTTGTTCATGTTGAACTTGACCACAAAGGGGTCGAATGCAGCGGGTAGTGTGAGGAGAAGCACATCCACAGACAGCTCGTGTGGAAGCGTGATATCAAGGCCCGACAGCTTTTCAACGAGCCCAATCATACGTACCCCATGCTCGTGGACCGAAGTCCCATCGCGCATGCGGCTCGTCATAAGCTCCTTGACAGCCGTGAACCTCTCATGTCGAGAGTTCTCCCCATACAGTTCTTTGAGATGAAAGAGTATGTCAGCAGCATACTTTGTCTTCTCAAAGCGCCGTTGCATTTCGTTGGACATCGATGCCATCACATAGCATCGAGTCTTAAGCTCGTCGTCCGACCATTGTTGAAGCGTCACCAGCTCCTCAAGACTGATATCGGCAGGGGCTTCCTTCGGAGGGCTCGTCTTTATCGTATAAAGAAGTTTCTCCGAAGCCAACACAATGTTGAGGTTTCGAAGCCAGTCTTGGTAGTTCAGACCGGTGAACTTGTTGCTATCCAGTATAGCAGCGAGTGGCTTTTTGATCGAAGACATTATAAATGCAGTTATACTGAAAAGAAAACAGACATGCATCACTAACTATATATGAAAAACGCTAAGACATAAAACAAGGTCGTTAAGTTTTTTGAATTACCCTCCCACTATTTTAACGATTTCACCACCCTCTAATGAAATCGGGAAAGCAAGTTTCCTTAGTGGGTACACGGAGCCCAATCAAGCGATCTTGTTCCCGAATAATATCAGCCAACCATGACCCCTTCAAGGTAGTTTCCAATTGCAACCGGTGCAACCTCCATGTATTCACCTCACGTCCAGTAAGGGCCCAATAATATGACGCCGTTTACTATCACGTGTCAAGATGACCCATCAATGTTGAGTCGTGAAGGACGGTCCCCTTAACGTCCCCAATAATATGAGCCAACGTTAAAGGAGTTCCAACCGAACTCACAACGAGTGTCAATGGCGTGGACAGCTTTCCGGCATACATGACACCCTCAATAATATGAGCCGGGCCATGTATACGGGTAGCATCGACGTACACCCATTGTTGATGGAAGGTAGGGAAATTTAAACAATTTTAAATACCCTTTAGTTTATCGAATAAACTTTTATCTTGATATAAGTTTTAAATCATATTTAAAACGAGGGATTTTATCTTTGAAAAAACTTTGGTCTCATGCATTTATTTTAAAT
>KQ990855.1:491795-504236 GCA_001598015.1 Dorcoceras hygrometricum | reverse complement strand
ACCGCCCAATGACCCCAAGTGAGTCGGCAAACGGGTCAAAGTGAGACGCCTATCATGTAGAGTCTCAATGACGTTTCGAGTAGTGAGGAATAATCAGTACAACCAAGACCTCGGACTTTTCCACTCGACAAATGGTAACCACTTGGAAAGTCCGAACGAGGGTAGTTCGATAGATCACCAGGTCATTATCCATCTGCATGCTCAGAACATCACAATGTTCCCTACCAATGAAACATGGTACTTCACATCGCAGATGCTAGTCTCAAGCTCGGGCGGCCTTATCCTCATTTTGACGGCCCAATCGACTAGGAACGTATTCAGAGTGCACAATGACTATTAGATGTGTTTCATGATAGCCGTCATACCCACTATCACATCTAACATACACTATGGTGCACTCTAGGTCTTTATCCAACACAACTGTTAACATTATATAGCATAATGAAAATAAAGAACGCCATAAAGAAATGCGAATATCATATATAAAGATCGTTTCATACAAGAGTCTATAAAACCCACACGCCACAAGTTGGCTAGTTGGGCATCTACTCTAACAGTCGAGGCCATAGTTACACTTGTAACTCAGAGTGCGGAATATATCTTAGACCCATATTACGACAGAAACATCAGTGCTAAAACAGAGCTTAGATCATAGCATGAACTCAACACGAAACGAAAGATCGAATGATAATTAAGAACATATTATAGCATGAATATCATATAGTATTTCAAACGAATATATATAGCAAAAGCCCATTTACCGTCTCTAGAAGTTTCTGTGGTTCAAGGTGGCAGAGAATGTATTCAGCTCCGGCCAAATCTGGTGTATGAAATCTGGTGAACTCATACAGTACTGGGGTACAGCTTGTGCAGGTTTTCAACGTGAAAGCTTACTGGTATTTTACTGCAAATTTTCAGAATGAGTGAGGGTAATCTGATGCCACAGCTGGGTATTTATAGGTGCAGAAACAGGGAGTCAAAAGGTCAGCCGTTATAGCCTTAAATTCCAGATTTAATGGTCATTAACCTGCTGTTACAAGAGTAACGGCTTAGGCATTGAATTGGACAGCTTAATTGGCCATTAATCTCTCTAAATTGGTAGTTACGACTGTTGAAGGACGAAATCTGATCTGTACGCGTAATCTGTCTGGGTATGCTGAGAGTTGAGTTGACTTTTCCAAAGCTGAGTTGACCAGTCAAAGTTGAGTTGACCGTCCCAGATCTGAGTTGTCAAAATAATTGATTTGTCTCGAAATTTTAAAAGACTAAAGATATTTTATTTTTTTTGAAATTTTAAAGGACACAACTTCTATTTGTTTAAATTGTATTTGTAATTATGGTTAAAAATATTTTATAGTTTTTCATTTAAGTTATTTTATATTTATTTTTATTGTTATTTTAAATTGATTTGTCTCAAAATTTTAAAGGATTCAAGATAATTGACTTGTTTCGAAATTTTAAAGGAATCAAAATAATCAATTATCTCGAAATTCTAAAAGACCAAAGTTATTGTTATTTTCCATAATGTATAAATAGAAATTTAGTTTTGGCGGGAACTTTCTGTTTTTTGGCAAAAACTCTGCTTGTATATATATATATATATATATAGACTTCCTCTAAGATCGAGGATATGCTGGCTAGAAATCCTGGGCAACCCTTCCTCAAACAGCTCTAAGCCTTCAAAGCTGAAATTAATCGAGGTGCTCTGCTACCTTGAGCAGCTTCAAACGAGAACTGGCTCCCTCGCGGTGGTTTCACTTCTACTACTCTCCTCTTGAAATCAATGGCTACCCCGTAGTTAGTTAGCCAATCCATACCCAATATCAGGTCGAACTCAGGCATAGGTAACACTATCAAGTCAATAGACACTAAATGCCCCTGAAGACTAAGTTCCAGATTGCGAAATATCCTACGGGTTAACAACTCTTCTCCCAATGGTACAGTTACACAGTATCCTACTGCTAACAGCTCGGGTTGATCATGTAGTTTCTTAGCGAAAGATTCTGATATGAAGGTTGCACCCGAATCCAATAAAGCAGTAATGGAGTTTCCAGAGATGATGATTTTACCTGTCACCACTGTAGTTTATGGGTTTGCTTGCTCCGCCATCATCACATAGGCTCCGCCAGCAATATGTTGCCTATTCTGGGGAAGTATTTGGCAAATTTATGTGGGGCACCGCATTTTTAGCACACCCTCTGGCCAGCTTTGCACTCGCCAGCATGGTTCTTGCTATACTTTGGGCAGACAGGTCTGTTATCAATTCTGGGTACTGCATTGGGTGGTTTTGGCTGCTAGGGTCGCTTCCCTTGAGGCCTCTGTTGCTGCTGGATCTTTTGGTGCTTAAAAGACCTCTGATCCTTGGATTGGAAGGCTTGAAGCCTCTGCTGTCGCTCTTCTTTCACCTCTTTCCAATCTTGCTCCGCTCGGAACGCCAAATCAACTGCAGTCCTGAAATCTCCAGGCCTGGCTAGCCTAACACCTTGTCTGAGAGCGGGTCGTAGACCCTCAATGAAATGCCGAAGTTTCTCCTCCGCATCACATCCAATCAAGGGGACAAAGTAACACCCCCTTTCAAATTTGCGGAAATATTCCCGCACAATCAAAATTCCCTGCTTCAGGGTCAAGAACTCCCTCCTCAGACAAGCTCGCACATTTGCTGGGAAAAACTGGTCGTAGAACACCCTCTTGAATTCATCCCACGTGATAGTGTCCAGGTCCACAGTCAACTTTGCACCTTCCCAACAAATTCTAGCGTCTCCTCGTAACATAAACATGACACACCGGCCCATTTCCTGCTCAGGCATCCGCAGATACTCAAAAATATCTTCCAAGGACATGATCCAACTTTAGCTTCCATTGGATTGTTTGAACGCTTAAATTCTTGAAGTCGCTGGCGCCTGAATCGCACATGGGGTTATCAGGTCTTGGCGCTCTGTTAGATGATTGCCCGCTGCTCTGGATGGACTGTTCCAGAAAACGTTCAGCAGCTGTGCCATCCCACTTAGGAGGCGACTGTTATCATCAGCGTGATTCTCCAGACATATGGCTTCTCCTACCTCTTCCTCGTCCTGGCATTATCTGTATATTGCCCAAATCCACCACGTGACCACAAAGAAGAAAACATACATAGCTCATAACATTAAAATAAGCTTACAAACTGAAGAGAGCGGTCGACAAACGCTGTCCCAGATTGGAGGTAAGTGTTTATCTCAAGGACCATGCTCTGATACCATGTTTTCACGCCCTAGCCCATCGATTTCAGGAAATACGATGCCTAAAGCGCGAAGGAATACATTTGAGGGGCTTAAACGACATAAGAACTAAAAATTTTGGCTCGTAGATACTGGATTGGGTTGGGACGGTCCTAAGCTGGACGCGAGTGAAGCGCACGCGATCTGAATTCGCTCGGAATATAATCAGCACGTAGGCGTGCTGGTTCAGAAAAGGGTAACCGACTCTGGGCTAGACAAAACCAGACTGATCGATCGGAAAGAAAACAGATCACGACAGAATCTCAAGTGAAAATAGCTTAGAGTAGAACTAGCTAAAATAGAACCGCTGTTATATAAATTGATAACATAGGTGTTTCGAAATCAATTATGGAATCATCTTAAAACGAAATAAATTTTCACATCATCGCTCTCATTGCGGAAGTCAACAACAAATTGTCGTGAAACTACATAGAAGCACAGACCATTGATAAACACATTCCTCTGTCCGCCCAACTCTAACTTCCCCAACTCTCAACTATCATTATTACCTGCAACCATGAAAACTAGTGAGCCTAGGGGCTCAGCAGGTAACTCTACACGAAAATATAATGAGCTTTAAACTTAAAGGAAGTAAGCATTAAACAACATATTCATAAACTACGGTTATAAAATAACCATATATCTTTTCTGTATGGTATGTGGCGCAGAAGTTCCTACTTAGGTCGGGTCGCTTGATCAAGCTATCATCTGATATCAGAAAATTCTGGGGATCACCCTTTCTTATCTATTTAGTTTGAGGGGCACACGGCCCGTCGATCGATATCTACACTCCCGTAAACTGTAACCGCCTGTCTTATCTTTGCCATATAGCATAAAACTTTGAAATTTATTTCCTTTAAAACTATAACTATGGCGGGGAAACTTCAGCCAAGCTACTTCATATCCCTGCCCCTTACTACATTAAAATATTTTCCAACAAATCGCACGCAAGCGGCTGGTACTGCTAAACAAAACTTTGTTTTACAATTTAAAAGATTTACTGGGTGTGCGTAGAAAACAGCTCTGGGGATTATCGAATTTATGGCAAAGGGAAAAACAGTCCATAAATGCGAAAATAGCTCTGGTAAAGAAAATCAGCTCACGAGCTCAGCAACAACTCAAAGAAAGGGGTAACAGTTTACGAGTGTGGTAACAACTCAGGAAAAAAATAACAGCTTACGAGCGCAGAACAACTCGGGGATGAAGATCTCAGCTTACGAACTTGAAAATAGTTTACGGACATGAAAACAACTTATGGACATTGGAAACAGCTTACGAACATGAAAATAGCTTACGGACATTGGAAACAGCTCAAGAATGATAGTACCATCTTACGAATGTGAAATCAGCTAAGGGATAGGAGAACAACTTAGGGACTCAACACCAGCTTGGAGAAAAAGGGTAAATGCTTAAAAGCTTAAACCAGCTTAGGGGAATGAACGACTTCTCACGAGCGTAGAACCAACTCGGAGAGGAAAACAACCAGCTTAGGAGAGTTCAAATAGATTCACTAAGCCTATCGAATCAGAACAGAGTTCTAATGAGGCCAGCTCTGCCCATCCGCTCAGAATCTCATCCTTAGCCATCCAGTGCGAACACTGGAACTAGCTTGGAGAAATTCGAATAGAATAGCTAAGCTTACCAACTAGAACAGCGCTCTAACCAAATTAGCTTCGAATATCTGCTCAGAACCACATCCTAACATTCAACACAAACTACTTTCTGGAATCAAAATAGAGAAATCTACTTGAAGGTGCCATCGTACAACCCATTCATTTTTAAAAAGACGACATCTCACTGTCGCAAGCTTTTCTGTCAACATTCTTTGAATCATTTTCGAACCCGCTTACCACATGTGAAAACTATAATCATTGCTCATAACTCTGAATAATTGCAACAGAAAGTAGACAACACGCAGAAACGAAGATCAATAATACGCTTTCACAACTACAACAAGAAACAGAGTATACTTGCCTGTGCTGGTTGACGGGTTGCAGGGAAACAACTCCGGCCTTGAATTCTTCCACAAGCACGATCGAGAGTACCCTTTTGATAAATATTTTGATTTCTCTGTGGTATGGGCAACACTGTAACCGCTATACAAATATAATAGCCGGGTATAGCAATCGTTGCCCAGTCCAAGCATCAACAGCAAATTTTGTGTAACGGAAAGGTTAAGCGTGCTATCAACATTTAATGAAGGATTTAAGCGTGCCGTTTGCAATCATTTTTAAAAGAAATATATTTTTTCGAAAGAGAGAACCGGACCGTGCTTGGGTCACTCTCGGCCGGACCACCTGCGAACCGTCCTGAAAACAAAACCGAAGCAAAACAGCTCAGGAGAAATCTGGAAGGTTAAGCTTAGACACAAACTGAAAATAGCAGTTTAACCCTCCTATAATAATATAAACGTCTCATGGGTTTATGAATTTTTCTGGCATTATAGATTCACAAGTAAATAAGCTTACTGTTCAAGTTGACTTACAGATGTTCAAATCCAGAATACTCTCGTAGACGGATACTTTTCTAGAATATATTCGACGACACGATATTCTGTAATTCGATCTCGCTAGGGAGATTCGAGACAATAAGAGGAAACTTGATGATGAGGTGGCTTCACTATGCTCTCAGATTGCTGAATCGTAGAGTTTTTAAGAGCGCATGATGCCAAAAAGGGGAAAAGTAGCAAAAGGAATAGGTAAAAAAGAATTTATCTCAGATCTATAATTTGTTATCGTTCAATGCTTTACTGAACAAACTCATCCAGTTATCAACTATTTTTCAAAGCTTCATTCAACGCTTTACTGGATAAACTCATCTCTCCAACTATTTTGCATAGCTTCATAGTTGTACAAATAAGATCAGGTCTTATATAGAGTTAAAGGAATCCAAACTAGTATTTCAAGCTACTAGGCCTATGATAGATAACATCGTAATGATGCAGATCTTGGTTTGAAACTTGGATCAAATTTTAGAAGAGACTTGTTACAGCACAACTTAGATTCAGTTAACAAGAGCAGTTTAGATAGTGGTTCTATAAATTCTTTTAAGTATTTTGGTATAAGTTTTTTTCCATCACCAAACGGGAAAATTTTTTGGAAAATATTCTGGCGAAGACAAAAATTAGTTCGAAGGTCAGGTGTAATACAAACATAACAAATTGAGAATAGGCCGAGTAAGGACAATTCAATTTTTGTTTGAAGAGCAGTTCACTCATATCAAGGTCGATGTGCAGAATAGTTCAGATCAATACTGCTAGTAAAACAGATCAGATCAGAACAGATCAGCTCAGTTGAGAATAACATAGTGAATCTGATCAGAACGAGAGTATATCAAAGAAAAATTAGAGGCTATGGCTTGGAAGAATGTTTGTAGCAGTTGTGAATTTTGGCAAACTATCAGAATATGTCAGAGTCTAGCCGAATACGAGAATTTCTAAAAGAAGAAACATTTAATGCAGCGTTATGGTGTACAATACAATATGTTAATGCTCTTAAATTCGAGGAAGATGATTCATTGACCTAGTCTAAAGATATTTATTACAGTTTGAATCCGAAAAGTATAAAACGATGAAGAAAGAGAACGAAACATGCAAAAAACAGATAAGAAACAAAAGAACACAATAAGATAACATGCCTTAAAACGCTTATTCAATCTCTCCATTCCTTTTGTTTTACAGAATCTTTTTCATTGTATCTGTTTCATATCTTCTATATTTATTTCAGCTATGTGGTGAATATAATAGGCTTTGTATTGAACATATCAGATTATCCAAAAAGCCTTCATTTTTGTTGCAGCCTATGTGTTGTTTAGACGAAATACTAGGATTCAGTTTGGGTGCTATTCTGCTGAGTGGTTTAGGATACTTTTTCTTACTCAAAGCCTTCTAGTGAAAACCTCTCAGTTTGGAAGAATGAGAGACGTAGAAGCGTGCTTTAAAGTTCCAGAAACAAATATCGACTCTCATATGTTATTTCAAATTCAGTTTTACCGTTCACTGCTTGATTGATATCTTTTCACATAAAATCTTTATTTCTAAGAACATAGGTTAGATTGAGTGTTGGGGTCAGCTTATAACCAAACTGATTCTAGAAATAGTTTTAAACACAAAAGTTTTTAAAAGATTTTGTCCAATCACCTTTAAACTATGATCTGGTGTGTTTCGATTCTATCAACCCACAATATGATTTTTCTAGCTCCATCCTTGTTGTATTCAAAGTTTGATGAAAAAAACTTAAATTGTTACTTACTTCGTAAAACACTGATGCTGCATCGGAACTTACTAATGTATTTAGAACCACACCAACAATTGAACCAAAATAGTCAACTATTATAAGCTAGTGCTCAACATCAAAATTGACGTATTAATGGGTTAAACCCAAAATTTTACAAACCAATGGACTAAAATACTTATTATCCCTAATGAAAAGTACATTTCACACTTGGAATTATTTTTTTCTAAACACGAAGCAATATAATTTAAAATATCCTTCATCTTTCTGCAAACAAGTTGTCAAGTGTTGAAGCCGTGTACGCGGATTGCACACAAAAAGTAATATATGATACACTCTCGGAGCATACAACCTTAATATATATCCCGCACAACTTTATTTAACAACAATAATATATTAAGAAAGTTGTAAGTTGTACGGGTTTGAACAAGACCTTGCCCAACTTTTGGAATACAAGAGTGGCCCCAAAATATTGATGCACTTAGTATATATACTACACACACATTAAATATGGAGTGGTCCAATATAATGATCACCACTGATAAAGATCTTGATCTTGATAAAGCTGATAAAGATAAAAGAAAAGATGGAAGAAAAGGGTGGCCCAAAGTCATATGGTTTTCCATCCTCCTCGTTGTCTACATAAAATACCATGCGAGTTCATGAGGCGTGGATGTCGTAGCGTACGTGCGAATGGGAGGCGAGTGGACAAAATTATTTTTCCCTTAAACGAAAATGATTAAGATTTTATTGATGATTCATATATGATGTTTAAATTTATTCCGTTTGAGATAGATTCAGTTTCTTCCGATGGTCGTGGTCATTATCTACTGATTTAGTTTTCTCGGTCTCTCTTATTTTCATTAATCTCTTGTGGAATTGGTTCCACGACCCCTAACTAGGTAGGTCTAGTGAATGAATGAGAATTGTGAGTTGTGAGCAAAATAAAGTTTTCACTTATGCAAACCCACTAAAGCATAAAAGACGTTGATATTTTCATATTCCTCACATATATGGTGAAAGAACTAGTGGTGCAATAGATATAAACATATCATAACATGGAGAGGTGTAGAGTCAAACCATTATCAATTAAAAAATAAAAATTTTATAATTAATGTGTTATATTCACTTGTTAATCAGATTAATCCTTGTGATTGCATGTAAAAGTAACCAAAGTAAAAGCAATGGACACCAAGATTTTAACGAAGTGTGAGACCCGAAAGTTAATAGATTAATTGAGTTAATTAATCGGGTTTAAAATAGACCAGATTTGGCTTGATCAGATCTGGGATGAGTCAGCTTTGAGCTGATAATCTTGGTGAAGATATCGGGTTCGTTTAAGTCCTTGAAACAGATCTGGAGAGTTGGAGTTTTTCCGCGGGAACTGATCAGATGTGAGTGTTGGTCAGCGCTGGGTGATAACGCTCAGTTGTGGTGATGAAATCTGGTATTGCAGGTGTTTAGATGTGAGCCAGCGTGTTTCTGTAGCGAGTAGCTAAACTACGTCGTTTGTATTAGTTGGAACGACAGCGTTTGGTTTAGCGGGCGAGATTCAGATTTCGATAGGATCTGAGTGTTTGCGATGCGATGCTGTTTAGCATTTCAGATTTGAGTAGCGGGTGACGTGTCTAGATGCGACCGTAGACTCTGTGCGACGCTGTTTGGTTAATTCAGGATCTGTTTCGACGTAGAATCAGATATGATGTGAGATTCAGATCCGACTGGATTTTGTAGTTGGTTTACCCAGATCTATCCAAGGATAAAATTCAATATGGGTTATAGTAGACCGACTTACCAAATCTGCTCACTTCTTACCAGTTAAGACAACTTATTATGTGAGCAAATACGCTGAGTTTTATATAAGAGAAGTAGTAAGACTTCATGGTATTCCAGTTTCGATTGTATCCGGCAGAGATCCAAAGTTTACGTCAGCCAAGAATCTACACAGAGCTTTGGGTACTAAGTTAACCTTTAGCACGGCTTTTCACCCCCAGAAAGATGGTCAATCAGAAAGAGTGATTCAGATATTAGAAGATCTGCTCAGAGCTTGTATTGTTGATTTTTCAGAGAGCTGGGATTCAAAGCTGCCTTTGGTAGAATTCACTTACAACAATAGTTTCCAAGCACCCCTTCAGATGGCCCCTTACGAAGCTCTTTATGGCTGAAAATGCAGAACACCCATTCATTGGGACGAGATAGGAGAACGAGCTGGTTTGGGACCAGACTTAGTAGAACAAACCGTTGAAGCTATTAAGAAAGTAAGAGATCGATTGAGAACCGCTCAAAGCAGGAAAAAGAGCTATGCTGATAACAGACATCGTGAGTTGAGCTTCGAATCTGGAGATCATGTTTTCTTAAAGGTAGCATCGATGAAAGGCGTAATGAGATTTGGGAAGAAGGGTAAGCTAAGCCCAAGGTTCACCGGTCCATACGAGATCTTGGACAAAGTAGGAACGCTGGCTTATAGACTAGCTTTACCCCCGCATCTATCCTCGGTGCATAATGTTTTTCACGTATCAGCTTTGAGAAAATATGTTCCTAACCCGTCGCATGTTTTAAGCGTTGAGCCAATCCAACTTGTACCAGATCTAAGCTATGAGGAGTGACCACAAAGGATTCTTCATAGATATAATAGGAAGTTAAGAAATCGTAGCATCCCAATGGTTAAAGTTCAGTGGTCTAACCAATCTGAGCGGGAAGCAACTTGGGAGACAGAAGAGGATATCCTTGTCTCTACACCGAGCTGTTTGGTAAGTAAATTTCGAGGAAGAAATTCCATTAAGGAGGGTAGAGTTGTATCGCCCCAAAATATTGGGGAACCGTGGCGGATCCGGATCACGCCTCCCGGCGAGGCAGCGGAAGAACAAATTTTAGGCCGGGACACGATCAATACAATTAAAAACCAAACATGCTATGACCGTTCATAGGGTGTTTCTCGGGGTTACCTTTCTGGCAACTCGTGCCTGGCTCCGACCAGTTTCGCGAGGAAACCAGCACTTCACGGTAGGTGGCGGTAGACTACGTCAATCAGGTCCACGACCGGAAGCGAGACTCCTTCGTCAGCCTGCACTAGAAGGCCTGACGAGATCGGTGCGGACGGATTCTCCTCGTCAAGTTGGCCGGAACAATTTCCGGCGAAGCAAGGCGGTGGCGGCGGCGGATTTTGAGAGAGGAGAGGGGGCGGCACTTTTGCTAGGGTTAGGGTTTGTAGTTTGTATCAAGTGTTGTGTGATTATGTCTAAGTCTACTTTAAGTAGACTTAATGATGGACTTGGACCGGCCCAACGGGCCCGGGTCCAATGGATGAACATTCGGTTCATCCCCATCACCGTGACTTCATCATAACTCCGATCACCGATCAGATCGGACCGATCGACTCAGTTTCCAAAACTGAATACTATGATCTGAAAAACCATTTTTCAGAACCCCAGTGCAAAATGACCGTTTTGCCCCTCAACAGCGGGAAATCACGATTTGACCCCTGTTGACTTTTAGGAAGTCGCACTCCCCAAAATCCTCTTCAAGTGCTCAACACATTGAGCTCAGTATCCGTGCGGAAATCTCAAATCTAGTACTTGTGTGACCCTCAATGGTTCAGGGATACAGCTAGCCGTGGGCCCACAACCATTGTGGCTCCGAAATCACAATTCCGAACTTGTCCATCGGATCATGGTAAGTGCGTCTAGCAACATCGCCCCATGATCCCCTAGGTATCACTGATAGTTCCTGCAAGAATCAGTTGGTCGTGGTAGCGTACAGTACGGTCATTTCAATCCATATATCCCGATCAGATCAACGACCATTGGTAAATCGAGAGTCGCTAAAGATCCGATAGCTATGCATACATCTTGGAGATCGAATAGTGACATCGCGAGTGCAACTAGGTAAACCCATTTACCTAAAACACTTCTAGTACTCTGGCCAGAGATTTATACACTATTATACCCTCAGATAGCATAGGATATCCACGCATGTCTGCGAGCGGTGAATCCTCGACAACAATGCATCGACTCCTACATGTATCGGGGTCTCACCCAATCCCGCCGCCTGATGACCCCAAGTGAGTCGGCAAACGAGTCAAAGTGAGACGCCTATCATGTAGAGTCTCAATGACGTTTCGAGTCGTGAGGACTAATCAGTACAACCAAGACCTCGGACTTATCCACTCGACAAATGGTAACCACTTGGAAAGTCCGAACGAGGGTAGTTCGATAGATCACCAGGTCACTATCTATCTGCATGTTCAGAACATCTCAATGTTCCCTACCAATGAAACATGGTACTTCTCATCGCAGATACTAGTCTCAAGCTCGGGCGGCCTTATCCTCATTTTGACGGCCCAATCGACTAGGAACTAATTCAGAATACACAGTGACTATTAGATGTGTTTCATGATAGTCATCATACCCACTATCACATCTAACATACACTATAGTGCATTCTAGGTCTTTACTCAACGCAATTGTTAATCATTATACAACACAATGAAAGTAAAGAATGCCATATAAATAAATGCGAATATCATATATAAAGATCGTTTCATACAAGAGTCTATGAACCCACACACCACAAGTTGGCTAGTTGGGCATCTACTCTAACAATCTCCCACTTGCCCTAAATCCAACTACTCATCAGACGCAGTCCCATTGTTTCGCGATGTTTTTCAAACAACGGTCCAGTCAAGGGCTTCGTAAGTGGATCAGCAACGTTGTCCGCAGAGGTGACTCTCTCAACTGCTATGTCACCTCTAGCCACAATATCCCGGATTATGTGGTATTTCCTCAGTATGTGTTTGGATCTTTGGTGAGACCTAGGCTCCTTTGCTTGCGCAACGGCACCCGTGTTGTCGCAGTACACCGAGACTGGACCAACTCCATTAGGAATGACGCCCAACTCTTTGACGAAATTCCTTATCCAAACCGCCTCCTTAGCAGCAGCTGATGCTGCGATGTACT
>KQ990855.1:450896-486388 GCA_001598015.1 Dorcoceras hygrometricum | reverse complement strand
AAAGATCCGATAGCTATGCATACATCTTGGAGATCGAATAGTGACATCACGAGTTCAACTAGGTAAACCCATTTACCTAAAACACTTCTAGTACTCTGGCCAGAGATTTATATACTATTATCCCCTCAGATAGCATAGGATATCCACGCATGTCTGCGAGCGGTGAATCCTCGACAACGATGCATCGACTCCTACATGTATCGGGGTCTCACCCAATCCCACCGCCTGATGACCCCAAGTGAGTCGGCAAACGAGTCAAAGTGAGACGCCTATCATGTAGAGTCTCAATGACGTTTCGAGTCGTGAGGACTAATCAGTACAACCAAGACCTCGGACTTATCCACTCGACAAATGGTAACCACTTGGAAAGTCCGAACGAGGGTAGTTCTATAGATCACCAGGTCACTATCTATCTGCATGTTCAGAACATCACAATGTTCCCTACCAATGAAACATAGTACTTCGCAGCGCAGATACTAGTCTCAAGCTCGGGCGGCCTTATCCTCATTTTGACGGCCCAATCTACTAGGAACTAATTAAGAATACACAGTGACTATTAGATGTGTTTCATGATAGTCGTCATACCCACTATCACATCTAACATACACTATAGTGCATTCTAGGTCTTTACTCAACGCAATTGTTAATCATTATACAACACAATGAAAGTAAAGAATGCCATATAAATAAATGCGAATATCATATATAAAGATCGTTTCATACAAGAGTCTATGAACCCACACGCCACAAGTTGGTTAGTTGGGCTTCTACTCTAACACAAAATCCCCAAGACCACAAATCGATTAGCCTATCTTTTTAAGGGCTGTTTTGAGATTTCGAGCATTTAAGACTTCAGTTCAAATCTGATTTCTTTCCTTCTTTCAGCTTTGAAGTAACGACCAGAAGGTTCCGAAGGAGTTTGACCAAGCACAAATCTGATCCAGATCTGAATTGTCCTCTTCAAATTAAAATGATAAAGTATGGTAGTAAGTTTATAAATCAAAATAGTAGTAGGGAGTTTTAGCAAATTCTTTAAAAACAGGACAAGAGTTGGCACGGCAACCATGCCTACTCAAGTGTTTCTACCTACTATCCAATCATTCTTACTTGTATAAAATGTTTTAAGTAAGGTCCTGGATTCATTTTGGTTGCAAGAAAACGTTAAGTTCTTTCAAAATACTAAGAAGTTCTTAGAAGTGTGCTTGTGGAGGATTTCAACCGAAGCCGTCTGCACGTTGCAAGCTTCATTCAGGCAAGTAAATCTGATTCTTGATGCATTTGGAAAACATAATTGCTTTGTTGTTTCCTGTGTATGCTTGCCTGTTTCAGTTTCAGTTAAAGTTTGAGTTGAGTTATGGATTCACTGCTCTGATGTTTTTGTTTTGAGGAAACTCACTAGAAGGTTTAGCAAACAACTGTATTTTAAAATATACTGAGTTGTACAGGTTCCAGTTAAGATAAAATCGAGAGAAATTTCTTCTTGTTCTTACGTATTGCGAAGGTTCTGGACATTGAAACTAAACGGATAAGCAACGCTGATTCGATCGGGAGCAAGTTCCGCTTGGATAAGCGAAGCTGGTTTGTTTAGAGACTGTCTGAGTCGAAGCAGTATTTCGTGTTTCATAGCCAATTCTGTTTCTATGCGTAACATTATTCTTAGCCAAATCTGGTTTCGGGTTTCTCACAGCTGAGTAACCTATCAAATCTGAAATACGCAAATCTGTTTCCAAAGAACCAGATCTGTTTCCCCAGTCACTAGCTATTCTCTTTAAGTCAAAGCTGTTATTGACACCTAAGATCTGTTTATACTACCAGAGTTGACCTTTGCGTATAAGATCTGTTTTCGTTAACCCACATCTGATTGCACACTCGAGATGTTCCTTCAGAATTGGTCCTTGCTATCATCAGCTCCTAGTCCAACTGTACACTCAGTCGCGTTTTTAAAGATAAAAATGAATTTCATAGAAGTGAATCTACAAGATTTCAGTGATCGACCTTCGATCAAGAGCCATTATATAGCTAGTTCAGTTAAAGAAAGTGAAGTTTTAGATTTGAGGTTTTATGTTATAGAGGACCCGGTCAATCAGGAAGGGACCAAGATTTCGGTATAACTGTAATCCTTTCATAGCAGAAGGGACCAAGATTATGGAAATACTGAAATCACTTCACATAGAGTTACTGATCAGTTAACATGCTTCATGCACAAGGACAATCAGAGAGCCTCTTAACCATAAGTCATCCAGAACAAGCAATTCAGATCCGAGTTTCCGATCTGTCTTTCAGTAGCGAGATTTCAGATTCTGATGTATTACTTATTTTTGTGCATTCAGATTTTAGTTTGCCTGCACTATGTGATCTTTGTTATCCTCAGTTTTACTTGTTGAGCCCCTAGGCTCACTAGTTTTCCCGATGCAGGTGAGGCAGCTCAGTGGCAGGCGGGTGGCGCAAGTTGAACCGGATTCGGGGCTGTGTGTTTCTTTGTCCAGGCCGGCGTTCCGCGTAGTCTTAGCTGTTGTTTTTTATCTTTTTACAACTGTATTAAGATCCATTACAACAATGGAGAATTCATATAGAGTTCCAGTAGTTGTAATTCTCATATCTGAATTTTATTGAAATTTGAAGCCTTGTATTTCAAGTCTGCTTCGATTGTTTATTTTGGCGCCATCAACTTTAGTTCAGCTTTGTGCAAGGAAATACAGCTTACTTTATTTCGAGTTTAGTCCTCCTATTAATTTCGAATTTAAAAATTTACTGCAATTCCTTTGGCTCCCATGGGTTTGGGCGTCACAACTTGGTATCAGAGCATGGTCCTGAGATAAACACACCCTTCCCAGTCTGGAGCAGCTTTCGTCGTCCGCATCTCCTGAATTGTGAGTTTTATAGTTATGTTAAGAGTTCTTTCTCTTTTGAGTTCTAATATTCTTTTGTGGTGGATTGTGGGCTATAGAATAAGATGTTAGTAAGAGGGAGAGGTAGAAGAAGCATCCCAGTAGATGAAACTAACCCAGATAGTAACGCTCGAACTGCCCAAATCTTAGAACTGTTGGTAGAACAATCTGGCAGAGGCAATGGCCAATCTTCGAGCAGCAGGGTACCGCGTAATGGTGATTCCCAGGAGAGGTTTTGTAACGCCCCAAAAATACATAGGATCACATATATGCATCTTATTTATTTCAAGGGTCAAAATGACAAATTTAAATGTTAGCATAAGTTATTTTATGAAAGCTGATCTTATTGATTTCAGTACTGAGAAGCAACGCAGCAAGTTCCAGTTTAGGTTACTCCAAACGCAATGCACGAGCAGATTTTCTCATTTTATGGATCTGCTTGCCTGTATGTTAAAGTTATGTTTAAGTTCATGTTCAAAGAAGATTTATGAATGTTTAAGAAATATTGGGTTCAAAAAGTTATGTTTTCTTCTTCCAACGTTTTCCAGTATGTTTTAAGAAAAGATGTTTAAAGATACTGAGGAGTTCGGATTTGAGTCAAGTTTGTTCATGAATGTTCTTCTTTCTGGTGAATGGTAACATCTAAATTTGACTCTATGTAATCGGAGATGCTAGTTGAATCAGAAACTAAGTCTGGTTTGATAGGCAGGACTGGTATCGTAGATGTTGTTCGTGATGTTGCAACACCAATTTCTTATTCAGATTTTGGTACCTATGTCAGCGATTGAATTTCTTATTTAAATTCAGCGGTTCTCATTTCAGCTGTTAGTTTCGCTACACATCAGCTTTTGGTTAGATGTCATAGTATACAATACTTCACTGCTGAGTCACTTGTGATTATTCAGTGACAGCTGAGTTGACCAACTTAGTGGCGTTGACATCTGTTTGACCTAGTCACAGCTGTTTTACTTCTAAACACTATTTCGTTGGATACATCTGTTTCTTTTCCAAGTACTGTTTCTGCGTTGACAGCTGAGTTGACCAGCGACATCTGTTGCAAGGTTAGAAATGTATTTTCCTAGTCAGACTTCTGTTTCACGCTAACGATACAGTTTCTTTGTCACATCTGTTCGACGTTAGTTTATACTGTTTCGAGAATAAGATCTGTTTCCACAGTTGAAATCTGTTTTGCTTTCCAGTACAGTCTTTTAGAGAAAGCTGTTTCTATTTCAATGATTACTTTCCAGTAGTCAAATCTGATACTCAGTAAGTTTTAAAATGGAAAGCAAAGTTTTAAAAGAAGCGAACCCAGTGAGATTTCAAAAGCTGAATTCAAAAGCTGATTTCAAAGATGATTTCAAAAGAAAAGATTTTAAAGGAACGAAAGTTTATTTTAAAGATTTATGGCATAGATAACAGACGGTCATAAAGAAGGGTGAGTGCCTGGCTGACGAACCAGTGTGCCCCTTCAAATAGGAAGGATCAGGATTACGGATTGACGGATCTGTATACCCCTTCACAATGAGCTATATGCTAAGGATATCAGTAGTCATTTGATCAAGTGCACATTGGACCTAAGGAGAGCTTCTAAGCCATAAATCAGAAAGTTTAAAGAATTTAAACGAAGGGATATGGGCTATTATCCCCACACCCAAGCTTACAAAAGTTATGAAAGAAAGATCAAGAAAGTTTAAGATGTTTACGAAAGAATGTTTATGTTTAAATGAAGTTCCTTTAACTCATTTATGTATATGTTCAGATGTCTGCCTACATTAAATTGATTTTGCTATTATCCATATTTTACTTGCTGAGCCCCTAGGCTCATTAGCTTTTAAAATGGTGCAGGTGAGACAGTTAAGGGTCAAGCGGAAGGTGGAAGCTGAGACAGCTGGGTGGTGAAGTGTTTATCTATGGACAGTGTTTTCCTGTGTCTTAGCTGTTGTCTTTTATCTTAGACATCTGTATTAGATTAATTGCAACAGTAGTAAATTCATATAGAATTTCAGATGTTGTAATATCGTTTATGTATGAAATTTATTTTCCGCAAAATGTTTAGTACTTGGCGCCAACAGTGTGTTTGTCAGTTTTATATTTGTGTTTCGAAATTTCTAAGTTATAAGAAATACAGCTTATAACAAATTTCCGTTTAGCCCTTCTTTTCATTTTAAATTTTAATTAATTCCCAAACCGTGACCCCGTGGGATCGGGTGCTCACAGGTTTCGAAGACAGAAACCGAAGGAGTTCAGTGGTACAATAGACCCGCTTATTGCTGAGAGCTGGATTAAGTATACGGAAGTGATTTTTGAGTACCTTCAGATTCCAGATCTGGATAGGCCAAGGTGCGGTATCTATATGTTAAGGGATGATGCAATGATCTGGAGGGAGGGAGCAAGGCTGTCAGTGGATTTGGCAAATCTCTCGTGGGATGAGTTTAAACGAGTGTTCTTTGAGCAGTACTTCACATCATACAAGAGGTCTGAGTTGAAACAAGAATTCTAAACCATGAAGCAAGGGTGTCTGACTGTAGAAGAGTATATTTAGAAGTTTGAGATAGGCTATTACTTTGTACCTCTTATTGGAAGGGATCCCGAGGAGAAGCTGAGCCACTTTGTGGAAGGATTGAAACCTACATTCAAGTTGAATGTCAGGTTAGCCGGAACCAGATCTTATAGGGAAGCTGTAGATAAGGCCCTGCGAGTGGAAAGGGATGGAAAGATGTGGAATAGGAGAGACAATAGAGGAGGCAATCTTTTCAGCAGGCAGATCCGAGGCCATTTAAGAAGCAGAATAAGAGCTAGCAGCGACCCCAAGAACCAAAACCAATACCAGCCCAACCTATCAGTGCAGTACCAGTTAGAATTAGTAAGCCGGTTTGTCCCAAGTGCCATAAGATCCACCCAGGAAAATGCAAAGCTGGCCAGAGCGGATGTTACAAGTGTGGTGCTCAATGCCACATCTCTAGGTTCTGTCCTCAGTCAAAACAACTGGTGCCCAGCAGAGCTTACGCCATGACAGCTGAACAAGCCAACCCCGATTCTACAATGATTACGGTTAAGATTTTGGTTGCTGGTTTTTTCTCCTTTGCCCTGTTAGATTCGGGTGCGACCCATTCCTTTATAGCTGAGGATTTTGCTAAGAAGTTACCACATAAGCCAGAAAGATTGTCTTCACGCTATTGCGTAACTGTACCATCAGGAGAAGAGTAGATATCTTGTAGCATATATCGTGACTTAGAGCTTGAACTTCAAGGACATGTAGTTACCGCCAATTTGATGGTTTTTCCCATGCCTGAATGCGATTTGATTTTGGGAATAGTCTGGTTATCCAGATATGGAGTAGTGATCGACTTTAAGCTCAGGACAGTAGTTGTAAATCTGTCCACGAGATCTCAGATTTTCTTTCAAATCTGACCAGCTTCCGAGGGTTCCTCGCCTTGTCTCCGCCTAGAAGGCCCAGCTTTGTTTGAGGAAAGGTGGAGTAGGATTTCTAGAAAGTTTATCTTCCCTATCTGTTTCTAGTAAACCCCAACTTTCAGATGTGGAAGTGGTGCACGAGTTCCCAGAAGTGTTTTAGTAGGATTTCTAGAAAGTTTATCTTCCCTATCTGTTTCTAGTAAACCCCAACTTTCAGATGTGGAAGTGGTGCACGAGTTCCCAGAAGTGTTTTGTTAGAACAATATTTATAAGTTTTGGTGATAACAAAAATAAGACAAGATGCTATTGGACAATCGGTTGTCGCAGGAGTTTATCTATCTACAGTAGCAAAGTCAGCAGTTGGAGCTTTCGTGAGATTTCAGCAGATGATATGATTTCAGCAGTTGAACTGTTTGAGTAGTTCAGCAGATAGATTAATCAAGAGCAATCAGCAGATGTTGTTGTCGCGATCAGCAGATACCGATTTGTGCTTCAGCGTGTTTTTGCTACGGATTGGTAAACAACATCGTTTTGATAAGTTAGAACGACGTCGTGGAGTGCACTGTTTCGTATCAACAGATGAAGTGTTCAGCAGATACTTTGTTGAAGAGGTTCAGCAGTTGGTTAAGTCTATTTGTTGGAGATTGCGATACGACAGCGTTTGGTTAAGTTGGAACGACAGCGTTTGGATTGATTCAGCAGAAGCGTTCCTTTTTACAAACCAGCAGATGCACTACTTGGTTTGATTCAGCAGATGTATTTCGAAGATAGCAAAACGGCGTCACTTGATTAAGTTGACACGACATCGTTTTATTGCTAAAGGAATCAGCAGATGGAAAAACGCATATGCATATCAGCAGATGAATTCTTCCAAGCGTTTTTCCAGTCAAAGTTCATGACAACGACGATGGTTGTAGTGCTGATTTTCAAAGTAATTTCAGGCTCAAGCTCTAAGTGTTTCAAATACGATCGTTTGCTTATAAGGAAAAGATTTGTACGATCGTACAGTTGCCTGGAATGAAGGAAACAAGTTAGGTACTATTTTGGGTGAATAGTACAGTGTACAGAGGCCGTTTCTCTATGCTTACACAAAAATGGAAAGAAGACAAATTGGCTCTGTGGATGAGCGTTTGACCTTGCAGTGGAGCAGAGATTACGGTGTACGATTTTGGCAGTAATTCAAACGGGATTTATTTTTCCTTTGAAGAATTAATGTTACCGTTGCAGTCGAAGCCTATAAATATCAGCAGCGGCTTTGAAGAAACTCACTTCGCTTATCATCTATTGCTGTAACGCTGCCAAAATTCAAACAGAGCTTTCACTTCGTTGATATTTCAAAAAGCTCAAGACTCGAAGAACTTATCGTTCGATCTTCATTAGAAAAACATTCGAGTCAATCTTCTGGTTATTCATTGTTGATACCAGAAGATATTTACAGTCTCTTGATTCGTGTTCTCATTGATATATTTGATAGAGTCTGTAAACGAACTGTCTTTTAAGAAGTTCGTAAAATGTTCAAAACATTGTAAACCAGCAGAGAAGTCTGCGTCAAGTGTTGCAAAGCGCTAGGAGTTCTCGTAGCTGCGGGTTATGGGAGCGGGTGTTTGTAGAAAGGCTACACGCATCAAAGTCTTTTAGTGCTACCTTCCGAGGAGGAAGAAGGGGAGACGTAGGATATTGATATCCGAACTTCCAGAAACAAACTCTCGACTCAATCTCTTATTTACGCATTTATTTTGTGTTTGCGCATTGTTCATTGTTCACAAACCAATCGGCCTATTTCCGCACATATTTTGTTGGCTGAGAAGTTTGCATAAAACTGAGACCCAAACATTTTAAAAGAACTTTGAAATAGAAAAATCGAAGGAGTTCATTCAACCCCCCCCTTCTGAACTCCTATTTGCTTAGTGATCCTATTTCCGGGACCATCAAGTGGTATCAAAGCGGGAAATCTCAGTTATTGAACAACTATCTTTGCGTTTTTCATCATATTAATATGTCTACCTCTCAACATAAGATTCCTTTGTTCTCCAGAGACGAATATGACGACTGGAAGATTCGCATGCAGGCGCATCTTGCTGCGATGGATGATGAGATGTGGAACGTTATCACTGACGGGCCTTTAAAGATTATGAAGCCAAATCTTGCATTCTCTGTATCAAATGGCGAGGCTCAGTTCCTTGAAAAATCTAGACACGAGTATACAAATGATGACAAGAAGAAAGCTAATCTGGACAACGTGGCCAGGGACATTCTTTACAAGACGCTGGACAAAGACAAAAATATGTTCAGCAAAATCAAGACCTGTGCTACAGCGAAAGAAATATGGGAAAAGCTTGTACAAATATGCGAAGGCAGCGATGAAACGAAAGAGAACAAGCTGACAGTGGCTCATCAAAAATATGAAGCTATAAAGATGAAAGATGGCGAAACAATGACTGAATTTGACGAGCGCTTCAGTGCTATTATCATCGAGTTGAACAGCTTGGGCAAAGAGTATAGCAACCGGGAGTTGGTGCTAAAAGTGATGAGAGCTCTACCCAGAGAGTGGGACGTAAAGACGATGGCCATGAGGGAGTCCAAGGTCTGAACAAGATGGAGCTCCACGATTTATTTGCAAATCTAAAGGCCTATGAGTTCGAGCTCGAAACCAGATCAGAAGCGCCTTCAACATCCCAGCCAACTAAAGCTCTTGCTGCCGCTACTGCTGAACCATGCTCTCCAAGCACGAGCAAATCAGCAGATCAACTCTCTGATGACGTCATGTCCCTCTTCGTTAAGAAGTTTGGGAAATACCTGAGAAGATCCTTCAACCCTTCTACTTCTTTCAATAATTATAACAAATATGATAAAGTATCTACTGATTTGAAATGCTATAATTGTGATCGTCCAGGTCATTTTGCTGCTGATTGCAACAGACCAAAGAAAGACGATAGATACAAGCGAGAAGATAGAAGAGCTGATGATCGCTACAGGAAAGAAGAGCGCTACAAACGCGATGACGAAGATAATGAAAGAAATGTTGAGAAGTCCAAGGACAAGTCCAAGGACAAGTTCAAAGAAAGATCAAGCGACAGGAAGATGAAGACTAACAACAACAAAAGATTCAGCCGCAAGCATGATCGCAAAGTGTTGGTTGCTGAAGAAAGCACCAAAAGCTGGGCTGATAGCGACTCAGATACATCCAGCAGCAGCTCATCTTCAAGCGAGAGTGAACAAGAGGAGGTTCACTGCTTCATGGCTGACCAAACAGATGAAGATGAGGTATTTGATTTTTCCAATGTTGAATTTACACGAGATGACCTTGTCATAGCACTTAATGACATGGTAAAAGAGTACCGTAAGCTTTCTCATTCATTCGAGGAAGCTAAGGCTGAAAACATGAGTTTAAAGAGTAGTTCTGCTGAATCAAGTTCTGATGAACAAGAGGATGCTGACATTCTAAAAACTGAGTTGAGTAAGCTACAAGCAGAGAATGAGATGTTGAGAAATGAGATCAGCGAGCTCAAGGCTGAAGTCGCTAAATCGACTGTAAAAATGAGCTCCTATAACAAGGCTAATATTGAAGAAGGTTAAATCGGGTTGGAAAAAGTTTCAGCAGAGGAGAGATCAACATGATCATTATATGAAACCAAAACTCAAAAGAACAGCACGAGATTTTGCACATTCTTTCGTGGATCCTAGAAGTGGAAAAACCGTAAGGATTGTTCAAATCTGGGTCCCGAAAGGGGTAATCCAATCAGGACCCAAGTAAAATTGGGTACCAAAAGTGAGTTTCTTGCGTGCAGTCAGCAGGTACGAACCAGCAGAGACATCAAAAATATGATACCTGGACAGCGGTTGCGCAAGACATATGACTGGAAATCCGAAGCTGCTGAAAGATGTAATTCCTCACAAAGGAGCAAAAATTTTCTTCGGAGATAACGCATATGGTAACACTGTGGGTAAGGGTAAGCTTATCCACGGTAACATTTCAATTTCTGATGTACTTGTTGTTGATAACTTGCGTTACAATTTGATTAGTATCAGTCAACTTTGTGACAAAGGTTTTCTTGTTAATTTTCAACAACACACGTGCACAGTTCAGGACTCAACTCGTCTAACTGTGTTGATGGGTAAGCGTTCTGGGAACACTTATGTTATCAACTGGTTAGAGCAAGAGAAGTCTGAACATTTGTGTCTAGCAGCTGGCTCTTCCAAGAGCTGGTTGTGGCACCAGCGAATGAATCATTTGCACTTCAAAACTATTGCTAAGTTGAGCACGCATGAGATGGTTTCTGGCCTGCCTAAAATATCTTTTTCAAAGGACAAGATTTGTACAGCATGTCAACTGGGAAAACAAATCAAATCTACTTTCAAAACCAAAGGCGGTAAACGTTCTTCCCGAAGCTTAGAGCTTTTACATATGGATCTTTTTGGTCCTGTTTCTATAACCAGCTTAGGGGGAATGAACTACACCCTAGTAGTCATTGATGATTTTTCCAAATATACTTGGGTGGTGTTTTTAAAAGCAAAATCAGATACCGCTGACCAGTTGATTAGGCTTTTAAAACGTTTACAAAATGACAAATCTTGTACAGTCAACCAGATAAGAAGTGATCGAGGAACAGAGTTTTTAAATCAAAAATTATCTTCTTATCTGGATGACATTAGAATAAAGCATGAGCTTTCAGCAGCTAGAACTCCTCAGCAAAATGGCCTAGCTGAGAGGAGAAATCGTACTTTAAAAGAAGCTGCTAGATCCATGATTGCTTATTCAGGCATTTCGCAAAAATTTTGGGCAGAAGCAGTTAATACAGCATGCTATACTCAGAACAGATCAATAATAAATAGGATGCTTGATAAAACGCCCTATGAGATCTGGAATAGCAAGAAGCCTGATATTTCTTATTTCAGGGTGTTTGGATGCAAATGTTTTATTCACAACAATGGCAAGAAGCATCTAACAGCTTTTGAACTCAAATCTGATGCAGGTATCTTTTTAGGATATTCAGCAGTAAGCAAAGCTTATCGAGTGTTCAACAGCAGAAGCTTGAATGTTGAGGAAACTGCTCATGTAGTTTTCGATGAAACTAGCTTCAAGTCCAACTCAGCTGCAAGTCTTCACGATTTATGCTCACGTTTAGAATCAACAAGTCTTGATGACTCAGACGATGACGTGGCACCTAGAACATCAGCTGAGGAGTAACAACCAACAGTGGTCACAACGCACAACTATGTTCAACAAGATCCATCAGGTAATCCAGTTGTTATTGATTTAACTAACTTGGATCAGCAGGATCGAATTACAAGTGCACCAGCTGCTGGAGAAGAAGCGTCGAAGAATCAAGATAATATACCAGCAGACGACGCTCAACCATTGACTGGCCAACCAGCAGGAAGCAATTCACAAATCATATCAAGTTTACCTGCTGAACAACCAGTCGCGAGAAATTGTCAAGTAGTATCTCCTGCTGGTCAATCAGCGCCTAGCGCATCAAGTCTACCTGCTGATGCATCAGCAGCGAGCAATTTTAACCAGCAGGAAGCAGATGCACAAGCTAGCGATTCAAATCAATTGGCGTCTGCTGATCCAGCAGTTGCAAATAATCCAGCAACAATCATTCAGTCATAGGAACTCGTTGGGTACTTTAGAAATAAACTGAATGAAGATGGAATAGTAACAAGAAATAAAGCTAGACTGGTAGCGCAAGGATTTAGGCAAATGGAAGGAATAGACTTCGATGAAACCTTTGCACCAGTTGCTAGATTAGAAGCCATACGCATGTTTCTTGCATATGCTGCATATAAAGACTTCAAAGTCTTTCAGATGGATGTCAAGAGTGCTTTTCTTAATGGCATCTTGACAGAGGAAGTGTATGTTGCACAACCTCCTGGCTTCGTTGATCATACAAATCCTGAGTTTGTTTACAAACTGGATAAAGCTCTATATGGGTTGAAACAAGCACCCAGAGCTTGGTATGATACACTCACGAACTTCCTGCTAGAACATCAATTTACTATAGGCACAGTTGATAAGACTCTGTTTAAATTTGTTAAGGATGATCATGTTTTACTTGTTCAAATATATGTTGATGATATTATCTTTGGGTCAACTAACCCCAAACTGTGCAAGAAATTTTCTAAGTTGATGCAGGACAAGTTTGAAATGAGCATGATGGGGGAGCTGACATTTTTCTTAGGATTACAAGTGCGCCAGTTGGAGAATGGCATATTCATCAACCAGGCCAAATATACCAAAGAACTGCTGAAGAAGTTTGGAATGGAAAATAGTTCAGCAGCAGCTACTCCCATGAGCTCCACGATCAAGATGGACAAAGATGAAGCTGGATCTGCCATCGAGGTATCTTTGTATCGTGGAATTATAGGCTCTTTGATTTACTTAACTTCTAGCAGACCAGACATCATGTTTGCTGTCTGTATGTGTGCTAGATTCCAAGCAGAGCCAAAGCAATCACATTATATTGCTGTTAAGAGAATCCTCAAGTATTTAAAGGGTACTTCCAACGTGGGTCTTTGGTATCCCAAAGACTCGGGCTTTAATCTAATTGGGTATAGTGATGCAGATTACGCAGGTTGCAGGATTGATCGCAAGAGCACGAGTGGAACATGTCAATTCTTAGGGGATCGATTGATCTCTTGGTTCAGTAAGAAGCAAACGTCAATTGCCACATCAACTGCTGAAGCTGAATATCTTGCTGCTGGCAGTTGTTGCGCACAAATCCTGTGGATTCAACACCAACTGAAGGATTATGGCATTGATGCTTCTGAAGCTCCTATTCTCTGTGACAACACAAGTGCTATTGCCATCACTCAGAATCCTGTGCTGCATTCACGAACCAAGCACATCGACATAAGGCATCACTTCATAAGAGACCACGTGCTAAAGAAGAACGTTCGGCTGGAGTATGTGTCAACTGAGCAGCAAATAGCTGATATTTTCACAAAGCCTCTGCCGGACGCTAAGTTTTCTTATTTTAGAAACTCTTTAGGTCTTCTTGAGTTGCCTTAATTGTTTGTGCACTAACGCTTTTGCAGGTTGATAAGCCATTGCTTAAATCAGCAGCAGGTTTGTTGTTCAGGGGGAACGACTAGCCTACCTGCTGAAATAAGCGTTTCATGCGTTTGGAGTATATTAGTCGTAGGGGGAACAGGTGCTGATTTAATAAGCGTGACGTCAGCAGAACATGTTGCTGCTGGACATAATCAGCAGTTGCGTGTATACTGCTGATGCTTATAAGCTATCAGCACTTGCCACCCTCAGCGCAAAATCAAATCAGCAGTAGTGTTTTTACACTTACTGTATCAACAGATGTGACTATTTACCTTTGGCGCGAAGTTATCTATTTCTTATGCTTTATCTGATTTAATTTTGGAAAATGATTTTCACCGTACGATCAAAAGCTTTTTGAAAATTTTCAAATCTTTTTCAAAACAGTACGCGCTAACGGATGGTTGACACGTGTCTTTCCATGCAAACAGTCACATCAACATCTTCTCTCTCCAAACTCTTTGCATTCTTTACATATTTACCATCTGACTGTTCATTATCTTTTACCTTGCGTATTTGCTTTCAATCGTATTACTCTTGCGCATATATTTTCCTTGCAAAGATTTCACAGGCATTTCTTCGACTATCTCCATTCGAAATGGCTTCCTCTCTCTACTCAAATTCTCAACATGTGGATTTTGAATCAGTTCTTGGCATGGATGACCCCGGCATGGTGTCGATGTTTGAAGCTCTTGTGGCCTCCGGCCTTAGAGGTTTTCTGGGCTGCCCTGCAATAGTGTATGAAGATGCTTTGGTTGATTTCTTTGAGAATGCATCTGTTCGCAGTGGGGTGATTATCAGTACCGTTGGTGGTCAGTTAGTGGAGATTTCTGAGAAGCTATTTGCAGAGACTTTTGAGCTGCCGATTGATGGTTTGGGGGATTTGTCTGAGATGCCAAAGGATGCAATTTTCGATGCTCGGAGCATCGTTTCTTTATCTGGAGAGCCAATCAATTTATCGGGAAGGAAGAACCAAATGAAGATGTCCTTTCGCCTTCTCTGTGATATTGTGGCTAAGGCTATTTCTGTGAAGGCTGGGTCCTTCAACGCCATTACGGTTGAGAAGTTTTCTTTGTTGACTGCGGTGGTTTGCAAGATTAAGATGAACTGGGCGAAGTTTTTGTTCGGTATCTTGAAGAAGATGGTTTCTGCGGGGTCCAAGCAAGCCAAAGGGTTTGCGATTCAGATCAGTGTGTTGTTGGCGACTTTTCCTTCTGTGGAGTTGGGTGAGTCTTCTGAGTTTCCAGCCTCCAAGATTCTTTCTAAGAAGACAGTGCTTCGGTTTGTTTCCATCAATGATAGAGATGGTGCTGAGGAGGTCACTGGGGCAGCGAAGAAAAAGGCTGTCTCGAAGAAGAGACCTGCTGCCGATGTTGGAGCAGCAGTGCCCAAAAAGAAGAGGACTTTCAAGAAGAAATCTATTTCTTCTATTTCTTCCTTGGAGATGGTGGCCGTGGCAGAAGAGGCTGTTCCCATTCAGCAGGTGGCGGAGCCTTTAGATGTTGAGGAGCCCAGGTGCTCATCTGCTGATGCTGTGGATTTGATTATTCAGCAGGTGCTCGATGAAACCCGAGCAGCTGATGCACCTGCTGATACCGCTGAACCAGCAGTTACTGAGGAAAAGCACTGGTTTGATCTGCCTTACGATGATCTCGTAAAGCAATGGGAAGCGGAACGTCCATTGGTCACTGCAAGTGACACTGATGAAGATATAGCAACTGTTGATGTTGCTCCTGATGATGAAGTTCAGCAGGTCCAGGATTTTGAGGCCCCGATCTCTGCTGAAGATGTGCTTAGCGCTGATGAGCAAATGTCGCTGGATGATATTCTCTTGTCAATTCCAGTTGATATTCCTCTGCCCTCCACCTGCATGGAAGTTACGAAGATCAAGATGGGCCAAATGATCAAGATTCCAGGCGTAACTGAGAAGACCTGGTTTCTTAACAGTCTACCTCGTATTCCTACGGATGACAAAGGCAAAGAAATTTTGGTGGAGAAAGACCCTGTTAAGGGCAATCCTGCTAAGGAGCACTATTCTTTGATTTGCGCCGATATTGATTTATTGGTGGATTTGCGGGCAAAAGTTATTGATGAGGTCGCAACATTCTTTCATTCGTTTAGCCTAAAGAAGTTGGCTTCGATAAATTTTGAAGAGATGTACAAAAAGGAGGAACAAGTTTTATCCTGGGGTGAAACAGAGTCACCTCAAGCCTTGTTGCTCAAATATTTTTGAGGGAAGTCCACGCGATCGAGGCGCTGTTATTGCCAGAAACAACACAATCACTCGATCGTCTTGCTGGATTCGAACGATGATTATGGTGGATGGAGTATGGACTGTGGAGCTGTGTGCTGACAAGTGGGTTAAAATCCCCCGGAAGGTTGTGTCTACTGAAGTTCCATGACAGCGGCAATACGATGATACTCTACCTACAATGAGTATATTTTTCAGGATGATGCGGAAACGGTGGGCTGATGTATGCTTGGAGGTTGTTGAGTTTTGTGCGAAGAGACTTCTTCCAGTTGGTTCTACACAGTTTTGCAGATCTTTACAGTTGGCTGAACCAGTTTCCAGTTTTGCTCCCAGCTGCCCTACAGTTTTTGCTCTTAGATTTTCTCAGTTTTGCTCAGTATTCATTGATTTGAGTTTATTCAGTTGGATGCCAAGTACAGACATTTCAGAGTTTCTTTCCTCTATTGCTCTGGATAGGACAATTTTGCGCAGTGTACAGCGATCTCAGGATTCTTTTGCAGTTGCTCCCAGTGTACAGCTATGTTTGGAGCAGCATCAGTCTTCTTCATCTTCTTCTGATAGTTCTTCTTCGCTTCATTTTGATCAAACAGATATCGATGCGACTGCGTCTTCTCGACCGACTATTTCTCCAGATTTCTCTGCTGCTCTTGCCGATTTTCAAGCTGCTCTTTCAGAACAGATGTTTGCATTTCAGAGTGAAATTTCATCCAGGATGCACAAAATCGATAAGAGCGTATGTGACTCCCTGAGGGATCAAGCTGAGATATTCAAAAATTTATCTCAGGGAGCACGCCAAGAAGTCCGCACTCTAGATGATGTTCACACTATTCGCTTCAACGAATTTCACAAAAATGTCCTCACTCAGAATGCTTCTATCTTTCAAGGACTAGAGGATGTTCAACAAGTAGTGGATGCTGTTAATGCGAAAGTGGACATCATGGCCAAGCGCTTAAATGATATTCAAAAGGATGCTGAGGCCACCAAGGAAGCCCTTTCCCACCAGCTTCTGGAATTCCAAAGTTCAGCACAGGAGAATCATAACGTTATTCATACCCAACTCAGTGAGCTTGTTGATTACATTCATAGGGGCAGTGCTGACAAAAAGGGGGAAAGTGGCAGCCGAGGACTTCAAAAGCCTGCGAATACTCAAAAAGAAGGCAGTGTTGTGACTCCAACGTTTGAGCAAAGAAGTTCAAATGGCTCAGCGACGCATTGTTCAAACAGTACTAGATGCTGATGCCAACAGAGAGAGTCAAGTTGCAGCAGAGCGAGACAGGGAAAGAAGAAGAAAAGAGGCAAAGTCGTTGAAGAGAAGAAGAAGAGATTAGATTTTCTTTTCTGCTGTTTATTCGCTGATAATTCTTGTACACATCCTATGTACAATTTTTGTTGGTCAATAAAATTTGTTTTCCAGCAGATAGTGTGCAATTTATTTTTGCATATCTTTTGTCTCGGCTGCTGAAGTTTTGTCATCACCAAAAAGGGGGAAATTGTTAGAACAATATTTATAAGTTTTGGTGATAACAAAAATAAGACAAGATGCTATTGGACAATCGGTTGTCGCAGGAGTTTATCTATCTACAGTAGCAAAGTCAGCAGTTGGAGCTTTCGTGAGATTTCAGCAGATGATATGATTTCAGCAGTTGAACGGTTTGAGTAGTTCAGCAGATAGATTCATCAAGAGCAATCAGCAGATGTTGTTGTCGCGATCAGCAGATACCGATTTGTGCTTCAGCGTGTTTTTGCTAAGGATTGGTAAACGACAGCGTTTTGATAAGTTAGAACGACGTCGTGGAGTGCACTGTTTCGTATCAGCAGATGAAGTGTTCAGCAGATACTTTGTTGAAGAGGTTCAGCAGTTGGTTAAGTCTATTTGTTGGAGATTGCGATACGACAGCGTTTGGTTAAGTTGGAACGACAGCGTTTGGATTGATTCAGCAGAAGCGTTCCTTTTGACAAACCAGCAGATGCACTACTTGGTTTGATTCAGCAGATGTATTTCGAAGATAGCAAAACGGCGTCACTTGATTAAGTTGACACGACATCGTTTTATTTCTAAAGGAATCAACAGATGGAAAAACGCATATGCATATCAGCAGATGAATTCTTCCAAGCGTTTTTCCAGTCAAAGTTCATGACAACGACGATGGTTGTAGTGCTGATTTTCAAAGTAATTTCAGGCGAAAGCTCTAAGTGTTTCAAATACGATCGTTTGCTTATAAGGAAAAGATTTGTACGATCGTACAATTGCCTGGAATGAAGGAAACAAGTAGGTACTATTTTGGGTGAATAGTACAGTGTACAGAGGCCGTTTCTCTATTCTTACACAAAAATGGAAAGAAGACAAATTGGATCTGTGGATGAGCGTTTGACCTTGCAGTGGAGCAGAGATTACGGTGTACTATTTTGGCAGTAATTCAAACAGGATTTATTTCCTTTGGAGAATTAATGTTACCGTTGCAGTCGAAGCCTATAAATATCAGCAGCGGCTTTGAAGAAACATACTTCGCTTATTATCTTTGGTGTTACGCTGCCAAAATTCAAACAGAGCTTTCACTTCGTTGAAATTTCAAAAATCTCAAGACTCGAAGAACAATTCGTTTGATCTTCATTAGAAAAACATTCGAGTCAATCTTCTGGTTATTCATTGTTGATACCAGAAGATATTTACAGTCTCTTGATTCGTGTTCTCATTGATATATTTGATAGAGTCTGTAAATGAACTGCTTTTAAGAAGTTCGTAAAACGTTCAAAACATTGTAAACCAGCAGCGAAGTCTGCGTCAAGTGTTGCAAAGCGCTAGGAGTTCTCGTAGCTGCGGGTTACGGGAGCGGGTGTTTGTAGAAAGGCTACACGCATCAAAGTCTTTTAGTGCTACCTTCCGAGGAGGAAGAAGGGGAGACGTAGGATATTGATATCCGAACTTCCAGAAACAAACTCTCGACTCAATCTCTTATTTACGCATTTATTTTGGGTTTGCGCATTGTTCATTGTTCACAAACCAATCGGCCTATTTCCGCACATATTTTGTTGGCTGAGAAGTTTGCATAAAACTGAGACCCAAACATTTTAAAAGAACTTTGAAATAGAAAATCGAAGGAGTTCATTCAACCCCCCCCTTCTGAACTCCTATTTGCGTAGTGATCCTATTTCCGGGACCATCATGTTTCCAGAAGACATCAGTGGTTTACCTCCTGATAGAGAGATAGAGTTTGCTATCGACTTAGTGCCTGGAGCAGCTCTGGTTTCCAGACCTCCCTATAGGCTTGCTCCTACAGAGATGAAAGAGCTGAAAGAACAAATTCAAGATCTGTTGGATAAGGGATTTATTCGACCTAGTACATCCCCGTGGGGAGCCACATTTTTGTTCGTTAAGAAAAAGGATGGGAGTTTTAGATTGTGCATAGACTACCGTGAGTTGAATAAGCTTACCATCAAGAATAAGTATCCCTTGCCTAGGATTGAGGAATTTTTTGATCAGTTGAAGGGAGCAGCAATGTTCTCTAAGATAGATTTAAGATCTCGATACCATCAGCTGAAGATAAAAGAGGCCGATGTATATAAGACAGCTTTCACGACAAGTAAGATAGATTTAAGATCTCGATACCATCAGCTGAAGATAAAAGAGGCCGATGTATATAAGACAGCTTTCACGACAAGATATGGCCATTATGAGTTTTTAGTAATGCCTTTTGGACTAACTAATGCTCCATCTGTTTTTATGGATCTGATGAATAGAGTTTTCCAGCCATTTTGGGATCAATTTGTAATAGTGTTTATAGATGATATCTTAGTATATTCCAAGACCAGCTCCGAGCATGCCATTAAACTTCGATTAGTGTTACAAGTTTTGAAGGACAAGAGATTGTTTGCTAAGTTGAGCAAATGTGAGTTTTTGTTGGATAAAGTTGGTTTTCTAGGTCACATCATTTCTAAGGATGGCTTAGAAGTCGACCCAGCTAAGGTAGAAGCTGTGCGAGACTGGACTGTGCCCAGATCTGTTTCAGAAGTTAGGATCATTTTGGGACTAGCTGGATATTACAGACGGTTTATTCAAGGATTTTCAAGGACAGCAGTTCCATTGACTACATTGACCAGGAAACAAGTTAAATTTTAATGGACCCCCAGTTGTCAGCAGAGTTTCGCGAAGTTGAAGCAGGCGTTGATAGAAGCTCCAGTTTTGACCATGCCTTCTGAGCAAGGGAATTTTGTGATCTACACCGATGCTTCTAAGTTAGGTTTAGGAGCTTTGATGCAAGACCGTAGAGTAATAGCATATGCTTCCAGACAACTGAAGAACCACGAGAAGAATTATGCCACGCATGATTTAGAATTAGCAGTTGTGGTTTTTTCCCTTAAGATCTGGAGACATTATCTGTATGGTGGGATAACAGTAAGATATTTACAGATCATAAGCGTTTAAAATACTTCTTTACCTAGAAAGAATTGAATATGATACAGAGGAGGTGGTTAGAGCTGGTCAAAGATTACGATTGTACCATTAGCTACCACCCAGGAAAAGCAGATGCTCTTAGCAGGAAGTCGATAGGGTTAACTCAGATCACAGCTCAGAGGCCCTTAGCATATGATATTGAGAATTTTGGGCTAGAGCTGATTCCCCGTCATAGTACCGCAATTCTAGCAGATCTCACCATTCGATCAAATCTGTTGGATCAGATCCGAGAAGAACACCTGTTAGATGAGCAGCTGCAGAAGTGGGTTAAGCAAGATATAGAGAGAGGTAGTAATCTCTATACTACAGCGGGAGGAGTTGCCAGATATCAAGGCAGATTATGGGTTCCTAGTGTGAATAATTTGAGATCAGATCTGATGACAGAAGCTCATACAGCCCCATATACAGTGCATCCGGAGAGCACTAAGATGTATAGAGATCTTCAGAAGCTGTATTGATGGCCAGGCATGAAACGTGATATTGCTAGATATGTTTCAGAGTGCCTGACTTGTCAGTTGGTCAAAGCTGAGCATCAGAGACCAGCTGGGATGCTAAAACCTATGCCAATACCAGAATTGAAGTGGGAGAGTATTGCGATGGATTTTGTAGTTAGTTTACCCAGATCTGTCCAAGGATACAATTCAATATGGGTTATAGTAGACCGACTTAAAAATCTGCTCACTTCTTACCAGCTAAGACAACTTATGATGTGAGCAAATACGCTGAGTTGTATATAAGATAAGTAGTAAGAATTCATGGTATTCCAGTTTTGATTGTATCCGATAGAGATCCAAAATTTAAGTTAGCCATTTGGAAGAGTCTACACAGAGCTTTGGGTACTAAGTTTACCATTAGCACGGATTTTCACCCCCAGACAGATGGTCAATCAGATAGGGTGATTCAGATATTAGAAGATCTGCTCAGAGCTTGTATTGTTGATTTTTCAGAGAGCTGGGATTCAAAGCTGCCTTTGTTAGAATTCACTTACAACAATAGTTTCCAAGCATCCCTTCAGATGGCCCCTTACGAAGCTCTTTATGGCCGAAAATTCAGAACACCTATTCATTGGGACGAGATAGGAGAACGAGCTGGTTTGGGACCAGACTTAGTAGAACAAACCGATGAAGCTATTAAGAAAGTAAGAGATCGATTGAGAACCGCTCAAAGCAGGCAAAAGAGCTATGCTGATAACAGACGCCGTGAGTTGAGCTTCGAATCTGGAGATCATGTTTTCTTAAAGGTAGCACCGATGAAAGGCGTAATGAGATTTGGGAAGAAGGGTAAGCTAAGCCCAAGATTCATCGGTCCATACGAGATCTTGGACAAAGTAGGAATGCTGGCTTATGGACTAGCTTTACCCTCACATCTATCCTCAGTGCATAATGTTTTGCACGTATCATCTTTGAGGAAATATGTTCCTAACCCGTCGCATGTTTTAAGCGTTGAGCCAATCCAACTTGCACCAGATCTGAGCTATGAGGAGCGACCAGAAAGGATTCTTCATAGAGAGAATAGGAAGTTAAGAAATCGTAGCATCCCAATGGTTAAAGTTCAGTGGTCTAACCAATCTGAGCGGGAAGCAACTTGGGAGACAGAAGAGGATATGCGTAGTCTCTACCCCGAGCTGTTTGGTAAGTAAATTTTGAGGACGAAATTACATTAAGGAGGGTAGAGTTGTAGCGCCCCAAAATCCCCAAGACCACAAATCGATTAGCCTATATTTTTAAGGGCTATTTTGAGATTTCTCGAGCATTTAAGACTTCAGTTCAAATCCGATTTCTTTCCTTCATTCAACTTTGAAGTAACGACCAAAAGGTTTCGGAAGGAGTTTGCCCAAGCACAAATCTGAAATGATCCAGATCTGAATTTCCTCTTCAAAATAAAATGATAAAGCGGTAGTAAGTTTATAAATCAAAATAGTAGTAGGGAGTTTTAGCAAATTCTTTAAAAACAGGACAAGAGTTGGCACGGCAACCATGCCTACTCAAGTGTTTCTACCTACTACCCAATCATTCTTACTTGTATAAAATGTTTTACGTAAGGTCTTGGATTCATTTTGGTTGCAAGAAAACGTTAAGTTCTTTCAAAATACTAAGAAGTTCTTAGAAGTTTGCTTGTGGAGGATTTCAACCGAAGTCGTCTGCATGTTGCGAGCTTCATTCAGGCAAGTAAATCTGATTCTTGCTGCATTAGGAAAACATATATTGCTTCGTTGTTTCCTGTGTATGCTTTCCTGTTTCAGTTTCAGTTAAAGTTTGAGTTGAGTTATGGATTCACTGCTCTGATGTTTTCGTTTTGAGGAAACTCACTAGAAGGTTTAGCAAACAACTGTATTTTAAAATATACTGAGTTGTACAGGTTCCAGTTATGATAAAACCGAGAGAAGTTTCTTCTTGTTCTTACATATTGCGAAGGTTCTGGACATTGAAACTAAATGGATAAGCAACGCTGATTCGATCGGGACCATGTTTCGATTGGATAAGCGAAGCTGGTTTTTTAGAGACTGTCTGAGTCGAAGCAGTATTTCGTGTTTCGTAGCCAATTCTGTTTCTATGAGTAACGTTATTCTTAGCCAAATCTATTTTTGGGTTTCTCACAGCTGAGTAGCCTATCAAATCTGAAATACTTGTTCCGTAGCACTTGTTACTGATTCTCAGACAGACCTGGTTGCTCAGACCAAATCTATTTCTCTATGTCAAATCTGTTTCCAAAGAACCAGATCTGTTTCCCCAGTCACTAGCTATTCTCTTTAAGTCAACTGTTATTGACACCTAAGATCTGTTTATACAACCAGAGTTGACCTTTGCGTATAAGATCTATTGTCGTTAACCCACATCTGATTGCACACTCTAGACGTTCCTTCAGAGCTGGCCCTTGCTATCATCAGCTCCGAGTCCAACTGTACACTCAGTAGTGTTTTTAAAGATAAAAATGAATTTCATAGCAGTGAATATACCATATTTCAGTGATCGAATTTCGATCAAGATCCAGTATATAGCTAGTTCAGTTAAAGAAAGTGAAGTTTCAGATTGAGGTTTTATGTTATAGAGGACCCGATCAATCAGGAAGGGACCAAGATTTCGGTATAACTGTAATCCTTTCATAGCAGAAGGGACCAAGATTATGGAAATACTGAAATCACTTCACAAAGAGTTACTGATCAGTTAACATGCTTCATGCACAAGGACAACCAGAGAGCCTCTAGACCATAAGTCATCTAGTATAAGCAATTCAGATCCTAGTTTCCGATCTGTCTTTCAGTAGTGAGATTTCAGATTCTGATGTCTTACTTATTGTTATGCATTCAGATTTTAGTTTGCCTTCATTATGTAATCTTTGTTATCCTCAGGTTTACTTGTTGAGCCCATGGCTCACTAGTTTTCCCGATGCAGGTGAGGCAGCTCAGGGGCAGGCGGGTGGCACAAGTTGAACCGGATTCGGGGCTGTGTGTGTGTTTGTCCACGGCCGGTGTTCCACGTAGTCTTAGCTGTTGTTGTTTTTGATCTTTTAACAACTGTATTAAGATCCATTACAACAATGGAGAATTCATATAGAGTTACAGTAGTTGTAATTATCATATCTGAATTTTATTGAAATCTGAAGCCTTGTATTTCAAGTCTGCTTCGATTGTTTATTTTGGCCATCAACTTTAGTTCAGATTTTTGCAAGGAAATAAAGCTTACTTTATTTTGAGTTTAGTCCTCCTATTTATTTTGAATTTAAAAATTTACTGCGATTCCATTGGCTCCCATTTGTTTAGGCGTCACACCCTAGCTACTGTTCACCGAACCTTATATTCTCCGATTGCCAATGGTAGATAGCTCCGAATGAAGTGAGAGTGGTAGCGCTGGACTCCTCTTGCTGAGACTCTTTGTTTGGTACTACTTTTGGAAACTTGCGTTAGCTTGCAGAGATTCGCGAAGATATCTCCCTTGTGTAGTCTGTTAGCATAAACATGGCTTTGATTCTGCCGTTCAGGTAGCTTGTTGGGTAAGCGTTACGATCCTACCTTGTTCTTTGTTTAGAGCCTTCTGTTGTGTTAGAAGGGTAGGATAGCGCTGGTTGAGTTCGTAACTCCGAGTTGTAGTTTCTGAGCTGTTGTCCCTGAGCTTTTGTGCATTTTTGCTTAGCAGGTTCTCGGATCTGTGTTGCTTGGGACTTTGTTGTTGTAATTATATCTCAGAACTGAGGTACGGATGTGAGCTTGTCTTACAGCGTTGAATTGGGCATGGATATTATGTGTGCTGCTGTGTATGCATCGGTGCTGTTATCTGCTTGCTTCTGTTGTATTGTTATCTGCAAGCTGTCATTTCATACACGCATTATTCATGTTGCATTCAGATCTTGTTTGGCCATGCCTTGTTATCTTGATCTGTGCATACCAGGATGCTTGTTTGGAGGCCGAGCGGGTAACTCCCGTCACCCTCATCTCCCTGCTGGGATCTGTTAGACACTATGAGCGGAGTGGGTATCACCCACACCTCATGAGTTGGGAAACAACAGGTTGAGCTGTGTTGTGCATCTGGTGCCGTGTGTTGAGACGAGTGGGTAACTCCAATATACTCACACACCCCGTGGCCACTATTGTTCAGTTGATTTGATTCGTTTGTTGAGCATCTGTTGAGATCCTTTGGATCCCTGCCTTCGGTCGTAGCCTTGTTCTCATGCATAGCACTTGAATTTTATCTGTTGCTATTTAACTGCTGTTTTTCAGTTGCTCTCCGTACTGGGGTTTGACCCCATGTCCCTCTGGGCTTGGTTTGTTTGCCTGTCTGTTTGTTGTTCAGGTTTTCCAGGTCATTCAGCTGGTCGTGGATTGACCCAGCTGGAGGGGCCCCAGGAGGTGGTTAGAGTGTCCCAGTTAGCGTATAGCATATATGTATTAGTACTGATAGCCGGGGAATGCCTTGTGCTTGGTTATATCCGGTTGTAGTATGATGTTCTTGTATTTGATATATGCTGTATTATTGTACTGTGTGATTGAAAACTGGGATATATGCTGTACTGTTGTACTGTGTGATTGAAAACTGGGATATTTTGAGCATTGAGGTATTTAAAATTAAGTAATCCTTCAGTCAGGCCAAAAGAGAAAATTTTAGCCACTATTTTATTGCTTCCGCATTGTGTTTGTGTGGTTAAACTCTGAGTTGAGCATGAGACCTGAAATTTTTGGTATCAGAGCTTAATCTGGGATAAGATCGATTTCTTTTGATCACACTTGAGTCTAGGCACAGTGTTTCTTGTTGCATGTGCATGACTATGTGATTTATTTGTTATGTGAATTATTTGTTGCTGTGTGATCTTACCCTCTTAGTGCCTTCGTAGATGCCGCCTAGATGTAGGGATAGAGGTAGAGGATAGTTTCAGCAGGAATCCGAGGGTCAGAATGAGGAGATGCAGCGTAGTGGACCTTTTCGTAGGTGAGTCGAGGATGAGGTAGATGAGCTGGCTGCCCGCGTGGGTTGCATGTGCATGACTATGTGATTTATTTGTTATGTGAATTATTTGTTGCTGTGTGATCTTACCCTCTTAGTGCCTTCGTAGATGCCGCCTAGATGTAGGGATAGAGGTAGAGGATAGTTTCAGCAGGAATCCGAGGGTCAGAATGAGGAGATGCAGCGTAGTGGACCTTTTCGTAGGTGAGTCGAGGATGAGGTAGATGAGCTGGCTGCCCGCGTGGATGACATGGAACTGGTGACGACGTGGTTTCAGCGGATGAAGCCTCAGATGATTAATGGGGACGAGCCTAGTTCCGATGCTGAGTCCTGGTTGCAGCACATAACCGGGTTGTTTGACCGTGTGCGGTATGACGACGAGCGTAGGCTGAGTTTGGCTACGTTTCAATTGAGGAGAGGTGCCGAGCATTGGTGGAGAGGTGCTTCTCGTGCGCTAGAGGAGACTGGTGTAGGGATTTCATGGAACAGTTTCTTTACTGCCTTTCGACAGGAGTACGTCCCTGAGTCCTATGTTAACTCCAGGGAGCGTGAGTTTGACAACCTGGTGCAAGGGACTATGTCCGTGGGAGAGTATGCCCGGAGGATTTCTTCTCTTCTTGCGTATGTTCCACATGTTTCTGGCCGAGAGAGGGCGAAGAGGAACAAGTTCTTGGAAGGACTGAATGAAGAGTTGTATTCTTTGGTGTTGGCGGGTTCACCGACGAGTTATGCGGATGCGGTGGACAAGGCTATGGATATTGAGGAGGGACTGCAGAACCGTAGGTCTCGTGTTAGGCCGCAAGTAGTGCAAGGTAACCGTCCCATGGTTTCGGGGGTGCAACCTTCCTAGTCTGTGCAGTCATCCCAGCCAACCCAGCAGCAAGTAGCCCAACAGTCTGGACACCATAGGTTTAGACCTCGTGATCGTCAGTTTAAGAAGAAGTCTGGTTCTAGTTCTTCTGGCTCAGGCAGTTCTAGTAGTGGCAGTAGTTCCAAGGTCGAGTTTTGTGGCCAGTGTGGAGGAAGGCATCCTACGGCGCAGTGTGTAGGTGTGCAAGGTTCGTGTAATGTCTGTGGTCAGTATGGGCACTTTGCGAGAGTGTGTCCTTTGGCTGGATCACAGCACACCGCTGCTCCATCGTAGGGTCGTGCAGGTGGATTGTCTAGAGGTCGTTCTTTTCCTATTCAGCAGCAGAGGTTGGTAGAGCCCCAGTATAGGCCGTTCCAGTAGCCTGGTTCTTAGCGGTTTCGACAGTCTTCCCAGCCCCAGTTTTCAGGATCTCAATTTGCCCAAGTGAATGCCATGACGAGGGAGCAAGTGGAAGCCACGCCAACAGGAGTGATCGCAGGTACTTGCTTTGTTTTCGATTTTCCTGCGCGTGTGTTTTTGATACAGGAGCATCGCATTCGTTTATTGCTGATGCATTTGTGGTTTAGCATGGTTTGCATACCACTTCTTTGAGTGATGTTGTTTCTGTAGCAACCCCTGTCGGCGCGAGCCTGTACTCCCAGGATATTTTGTTGAATGACGTTCTTAGGTTTGGTGAGAATGTGTTGTTAGCCAACCTGATTAGGCTTGTGATGTGGGATTTCGATTGTATAGTGGGAATGGATGTGTTGTCTGGTTATAGAACCACCGTGGACTGTTTTCAAGGAGTTGTGCGTTTTAGCCTCAGTCTGGTGAGAAGTGGGACTTCTATGGTCTAGATTCCCGATCGAAGATTCCTTTAGTCTCTACGATGGATATGTTTAGCCTGTTGTCGTTGGAGAATGTTGGATTCATGATCAATGCTTTGGATGCGTCTTCTTTGTCGAGGGTGAAGATTTGCGACGTTCCCGTTGTTCGCAATTTCTCAGATGTGTTTCCGGAGGAGATTCTTGGTTTTCCTCCAAAGAGGGAGATAGACTTCAGCATTGAGTTGGCACCTGGCACAGCTCCTATCTCGAGAGCCCCATATCGTTTAGCGCCTGCTGTGTTGAGGGAGATTAAGGTTCAGCTTAGCGATTTGCCAGAGAAGGGTTTCATTAGACCAAGCATGTCACCCTGGGGAGCGCCTATCTTGTTTGTGAAGAAGAAGGACGGGTCGATAAGGATGTGCATCGATTTTAGGCGGTTGAATAAAGCGACAGTGAAGAATAAGTACCCTTTGCCGAGGATCGATGATTTGTTTGATCAGCTTCAGGGTTCGACTGTGTTTTCTAAGATCGATCTGCATTCGGGGTACCATCAGTTGCGTATTCGAGAGAAAGATGTTGCGAAAACTACTTTTTGTGAAGAAGAAGGACGGGTCGATAAGGATGTGCATCGATTTTAGGCGGTTGAATAAAGCGACAGTGAAGAATAAGTACCCTTTGCCGAGGATCGATGATTTGTTTGATCAGCTTCAGGGTTCGACTGTGTTTTCTAAGATCGATCTGCATTCGGGGTACCATCAGTTGCGTATTCGAGAGAAAGATGTTGCGAAAACTACTTTTCATACGAGGTACGGGCATTATGATTTTTTGGTTATGCCTTTTGGATTTACGAATGCCCCTACAATTTTCATGAACCTGATGAATCGAGTCTTTAGAGAATTAATCGATCTCTTTGTGATTGTGTTTATCGATGATATCTTTGTGTACTCTAAGACTCCGATGCAGCACAAAGAGCATTTGGAGCTGGTTCTCCAAACACTTCGAGACTCGCAGCTGTATGCTAAGTTTTCCAAGTGCGAGTTTTGGTTGGACAGAGTTGTATTTCTGGGTCATGTTGTTTCAGCTAAAGGTATTTCTGTGGATCCCAGTAAAGTTGAGGCAGTTGTTAACTTGGAGCGTCCCAAGAATGTTTTTGAGATTCATAGTTTCTTGGGTTTGGCTGGCTATTATCGACGATTTATAGAGGGCTTTTCTAGTATAGCTAAGCCTATGATGCAGTTGACTCAGAAAGACAAGAGGTTTGTTTGGACTGAGCAATGTGAGAACAGCTTTCTGTTGCTAAAAGAGAAGCTAACTTCTGCGCCTGTGTTAGCTTTGCCGTCTGATTCAGGTGGTTTTGTTGTACATTCGGATGCTTCGTTGAATGGATTGGGTTGTGTGTTGATGCAGCATGGTCGAGTCATTGCATATGCTTCTCGTCAGTTGAAACCGCATGAGACTCATTACCCAGTTCATGATTTGGAGTTCGCAGCAGTGGTTTTTTCCGTGAATATTTGGCACCACTATCTTTATAGCGAGCAGTTTGTGGTGTATTGAGACCACAAGAGCCTTCAGTATTTGTTTTCTCAGTCAGATTTGAACATGAGCAGCGTAGATGGATGGAGCTGCTTAAGGATTTTGACTGTGAGATCCAATATCAACCTGGGAAGGTGAATGTAGTGGCTGATGCATTGAGCAGAAAGGCTCAAGTGGCGATGCTGACTTCGTTGCAGATCTCGAAGGTCCATGAGCATCTAAGCAATACTGGTTGGCGATTTTACCCAGGTGAGGATTAAGTTGTGGTGTCTTCTTTTCAAGTTGAGCCACAGATTGTTGTGAGCATTAGATAAGCTCAGAGAACCGATCCATCTATTCATGAGTTGAAGCTGAAGGTGAGAGCTGGTCAGTTAGAGGATAATTCTATCTCGTCTGATGGTTGTTTGAGGTTTCACGGCAGGTTGGTTGTGCCAAATCTAATTGATTTGATGGAGGAGATTTTGAGAGAAGTGCACTGTAGTAGACAAAGTGTCCATCCTGGTACAAGGAAGATTTATCATGCCTTGAAGCAGCATTACTGGTGGGCAGGTTTGAAGAGTGATGTTGTTGATTTTGTAGCCCGTTGTCTGAATTTTCAACAAGTTAAGGCCTAGAGGATGAGACCTGTTGGTCTATTGCAGAGCTTGGAGATTCCCCAATGGAATTGGGAGCACATATCAATGGATTTTGTCACACATTTGCCTCGTTCCAGTCGAGGGTGTGATGCTGTGTGGGTTGTTATCGATAGATTGTCGAAGTGTGATCACTTCATTCCATACAGCATGATCTATTCTTTGATGAGATGACGAAGCTGTACATAGATTTCGTGATGCGATTGCATGGTGTGCCTGCTTCTATCGTTTCCGTTCCAGTCGAGGGTGTGATGCTGTGTGGGTTGTTATCGATAGATTGTCGAAGTGTGATCACTTCATTCCATACAGCATGATCTATTCTTTGATGAGATGACGAAGCTGTACATAGATTTCGTGATGCGATTGCATGGTGTGCCTGCTTCTATCGTTTCAGATCATGATCCAAGGTTTACGTCCAGGTTTTGGAAGAGTTTGCAAACAGCTTTGGGCACCAGATTGGCTATGAGCACAACATATCATCCCCAGACAGATGGCCAATCTGAGAGAACTATCCAGATTTTAGAGGATATGTTGAGAGCTGTTGTGATGAATTTCGGTGGTAGCTGGCAAGATTCGTTGTCTTTGGTTGAGTTTTCCTACAATAACATCTACCAGGTCACGATTGGTATGGCACCATTTGAAGCTTTGTATTGCAGGAAGTGTAGATCGCCTGTGTGTTGGGAAGAAGTAGGGGAGAAGAAGCTGTCTTCTCCAGAATTTTTGCAGCAGATGAGAGATCAAGTGGATCTGAATGAAAGCTGCACAAGATCACCAATCTAGTTATGTGAACATGAGGCGTAGGCCTTTAGAATTTCAGGTTGGTGATTTGGTTTTCCTGAAAGTTTCTCCTTTTCGCAGTGTTATGAGATTTGGTCTCAAGGGAAAGTTAGCTCCTCGTTATGTTGGACCGTATGAGATTGTTGAGAAGATTGGTCCTTCGGCTTATCGGATGTTGTTGCCTCCTGATCTGTCTTCCTTGCATGATGTTTTTCATGTGTCTATGTTGAGGAAGTATGAGCTAGATCCGTCACGTGTGTTGAGAAGTGATGAGGTGGAGCTGGATAGGACATTGAGTTATGTTGAATATCCCTTGCAGATCTTGGATAGAAAAGAGAAGCAGCTGAGGAACAAGACCATTCTTTTGGTGATGGTCCAGTGGAGCAAACATGGTAGATAGGAAGCTACGTGGGAGCTGGAAGAGAAAATGCAACGTGAGTGGCCTCATCTGTTTGAGTAGATGTTGCATTTGTTTCCAGTAGCTAGTTGTTTCTTGTTGATCTTCCAGTAGTTGTTTGCTTGTGGTTGTTTTCCCAATTATCTTGAACTCTTGATTCGGAATTTTTGTTTGATTTCCAAGACGAATTCCTGTTTTAGTGGGGGAGGAATGTGAGACCCGAAAGTTTAGAAAGATTAATTGAGTTAATTAATCGGATTTTATGAGATTCAGATTTGAGCATGAGCAAATCTGGGTGACCAGCTTTTTGTTGGTATGCTTGGCGAAGCTATCGGTCCGTATAAGTCCTTGAATCAGATCTGGAGAGTTGGAGAATTTCCACGGGAACTGATCAGATGTGATTGTCGGTCAGCGCTGGGTGATCGCGTTCAGTTTTGGCTAAGGAATCTGTTATCGCATGCATTCAGATGTGAGCCAGCGTGTTTCTGTAGCGAGTAGCTAAACTACGTCAGCTTTTTGTTGGTATGCTTGGCGAAGCTATCGGTCCGTATAAGTCCTTGAATCAGATCTGGAGAGTTGGAGAATTTCCACGGGAACTGATCAGATGTGATTGTCGGTCAGCGCTGGGTGATCGCGTTCAGTTTTGGCTAAGGAATCTGTTATCGCATGCATTCAGATGTGAGCCAGCGTGTTTCTGTAGCGAGTAGCTAAACTACGTCGTTTGTAATAGTTGAAACGACAACGTTTTGGTTTAGCGGGTGGGACCCAGATTCGAGTAGCGTTGGTCTTCAGATTCGATAGGATCTGTGTTTTTGCGATGCGATGCCGTTTGCTGCGTAGCGGTTGGATTCATATCCCAGTTGCGTTGGTTTTCAGATGCGGGTAGCGGGTGATGTGTCCAGATGCAAGTGTGGAATCTGTGCGACGTCGTTTGATTAAGTCAGAATGTGTTTTGGGGTAGAGTCATATCTGATGTGAGATTCAGATCCGAGCGGGAAATTCAGCTTTGAGACTTAAGTTTTCGGTAGGTACTGTTCATCAGCTTTGAGCAGATTTGACCTTTTAATAGAGGACTTTGCCTTCATTCTTTATTATTCAGCTTCGAAACTTAGAATATTTCCCGATAGCGAATCCTGTCACGATACCCTAGCTACTGTTCACCGAACCTTATCTTCTCCGATTGTCAGCGGTAGACAGCTCCGACTGAAGTAAAGTGGTAACGCTGGACTCCTCTTGCTGAGAGGCTTTGTTTGGTACTGATTTTGGAAGCTGGCGTGAATCTGGAGGTGGTTCGCGAAGACATCTCCCTTGTGTAGTCTATTAGCATAAGCGTCGGATTTCTTCTGCCATACAGGTAGCTTGTTGGGTAAGCATTAAGATCCTACCTTATGCTTCGTTTAGAGCCTTCTGTTGTGTTAGAAGGGTAGGATAGCGCTGGTTGAGTTCGTAACTCCCAGTTGTAGTTTCTGCGCTACTGTCCCTGAGATTTGTGTGTTGTTTCTTAGCAGGTGCTCGGATCTGCGTTGCTTGGGACTTCGTTGTAGTAATTGTAGCACAGAAGTTTGAGGTACGGATGTGAGCTTGTTTTACATCGTTGGATTTTTCATGGATATGTGTAATTGCTTGCTGTTCCATTGTGCAGTGTATGCTTTGTGTTGTTTGTTGTTATCTGTTGCATCTGCATCCACTCATGTATCATGTTGAGCTTAGATCTTGTTAGCCGTGCCTTGTTGTATTGATCTGTGTGTACCAGGGTGCTTATTGGAGGCCAAACGGGTAACTCCCGTCACCCTCATCTCCCTGCTGGAATCTGTTAGCCACTATGAGCGGAGTGGGTAGATCCCACACCTCATGAGCTGGGCAACAGCAGGTTGAGGATATTGTTGTGAACCTGGTATCGTGTGCTGAGACGAGTGGGTAGCTCCCATATACTCACACACCTCGTGTCCACCATTGTTCAGTTGATTCATTCGTTGTTGAGCAACTGTTGAGATTTCCTTTGGCTCCCTGCCTTCGGTTGTAGCCTCATATCATGCATAGCATTGAATTTCATCTATTGCTATTTAAATGCTGTTTTTCAGTTGCTCTCCGACTGGGATTTGACCCCATGTCCCTCTGGGGCTGGATTTGTTTGTCTGCCTGTTTGTTGTTCAGGTTTCCCAGGTTACTCAGCTGGTCGTGGAGTTGACCCAGCCGGAGGTGCCCCAGGAGGTGGTTAGAGCGTCCCAGTTAGTATAGTAATATATATGTATCAGTACTGATAGCCGGGGGATGCCCTGTGCTTTGTTCTATCCAGTTGTATACTGTGGTTCTTGTATTTGATACATGCTGTACTGTTGTACTGTGAATTTTAGCCTTGCGTATTTGATTAAACTGGGATATTTTGAATATTGCAGTATTTTAAATTATATTATCTTTCAGTCAGGCCAAAAGCGAAAATTTTAACCACTATTTTTATTACTTCCGCTATTGTTTGCGTGGTTTAACTCTGAGTTGAGCACGAGGCCTGACACCACCAATGTTTTAATTGTCTTGTAAAACTTTGAATTATTAAAGTTGTTGCAATCTCTTCACTTTAACCTTGAACTTTACAGGAAACTCTTGACATACCCATTCCTTTAAGAGGATTTAATATTTTATGTTCAGATTTCCATCAATATTCCATTCAGTTATGGAGGTTCCATCATATTTTCCTTTTGAAAATTGGTTATGTTCTTCATAACCTATATATGCAGGTGTAGGTCGAGTATAATAATATCTTGTATTATTATTATGATTGTTATGAAATCTTCTTCTTCTTTGATTATATATTCTATCTAGTTATCACTTTCTTCAAAGTGATCTTCAAGTAAATTGATTTCGTCTGAGTATTCTTCTGATGTTTCATCTGAACTTTGATCAGATGTGTCAGGCTCGGTGCTCTAATCTCGTAATAAAGCACTAAATCAACAATTAATGTGGAAGTTTAAAAAAAGTGGGTTTAAAATTTTCTCTTCGGCCTGAACTAAAATTACATTTCAAAGTTTGCAATTACTCAAAATACATCTCTTAATACAACATGACTCAGTAAACATCATGCACATAAAGTCCGACATATAATACAACTGCACAGGGCATCTCCTGGTATTGACTCTAGAGTACATATTTCTGTTGTACAATAACTGGGACGCACGATCAACATCTAAGGAGCTCCTCTAGCTGAAGCACCAATCGACCCAGCTGATCTACCTGAAACACCTACAATGGTCACCACATGACCAAGAATCCCCAAAAGAGAAAGAAAAGAGTTCAGGCCTCAACACAAAAAACATAATAAATACAACAATGCAGTACAAAAGAAATATGCAACAGTAATGCAATGCATGGTCAGGTACAAACCAGTTAGGGTACCAAAATCATCAGAGGCCAAACTAAATCTCAATCACAAGGTGACAGTGTAGTATGAGTTCAGGAGCTACCTGATCACCCATCACAACAACGAAGGCGGCCACATCATCAAGGATTCGAGCGCTACCCGGGCATGATCGATGGAAAGCCAATTGCCAGCGCTCTACCATGCGACAGCCATGAGGATTGAAAATTATTAGATGATAATTATCAAGTTAATTAGATCAGAGTAATGATTAACCAATAGATATTTTCAGCTTGGTAAGCTACTGGTGAAGAGACCAGCTTAGATGCGTGCTGGTGCAGGGTATTTTGCTAAGTTGACATTACAAGCTGCTCGAGTTTGGTTGAAGATTATCTTATGTTTGAATCATGGTTTTAATCACTGATAATCAAAGATGAATGATGATTTATCAGTAGATATTTTACAACTTAAAGATTTGGGTTGATAGGGATCAGCTGTGCTGCGAGGTGGTTGAGGTAAACTATTCTAGTTTCAGGATGCGTTGGTACCATCTTAGTGGTCTGCTAGTGGGTTTCGATGTTTAACCAATACCAGCTTTGGTGTGAGCTAGTTGGGCAGATTAGTTCCGAGCTGGACTGCTTTGTGGTGCTGGTTTGAGTTCTGCCGCGAGCTGGCTTCGGGGACACCAGCTTAGAGGTGATCAGCTCTGGGATTTCCTATGTTTGTGCAAGCTGGATTCAGATTAGATATGTGCTGGATGACCTGAGCCGGTCGTTTGGAGCGCGATATGGTTTTTGGTGTCTGTGTGCCCAAGATGGTACAGTGGAGAGGTCTTAGTTGGTTTGACTTTACTGTAGCTATAAGGTGGGAGCGTGTATATAAGTGTTGACCAACACTTAGTTATTTTAAACCATACATCTCCTTATTTTTTCCCGAGTACCCCGATAGATATTATCCAAACCCTCGTGGTTGCTGTTCACTCGACCTAGGGTTCCTCAGATTGCCAGAGATTGGCTGATCAGATTTGAGTGAGGGTACCTCGTGTGAGACCTGATTTTGTATTAAGGATTAATTGTTGGAATTAATCAGTTGATCATGAGATTTCGTGCTTAGATCTCTGTTTTGAGTTGCATTTTCGGGTTCCATTTCGTGTGTTGAGCAATTCTGGATGTTTTCGTGTTTTTGAGTTTTGAGGCAAAAGCTAGTTGTGGACTAGCAGCTGGTCGGTGGTGAAAACAGTCGTAACTTATTTTGGTAGCGCAGGGCTTGAAACGCCGTCGTTTGAGATGTTGCGACTGGTGTTTCGTATTTTGCGACTGGTTGTGCACTGTAGCTGCGACTGGTATATTGCGGGGAGTTGTTGCGTCTGGATAGGCAGTCGAGAGCTATGGTCAACGCGGGTCAGCGCTCCTGTGCTTGCGACTGGTTGTGTTGGTACGTTGCGACTGGTACCAGACGAGGGAAGCGTTGTGCGTTGTTTTGTCTTGCGACTGGATACCCAGCTGCTGGTAGTATGCGACGTCGTTTGGATAAGTTAGTGCGACGCCGTTTTGAGGACCAGTCGAGGGTTTGCCTTTGAGTGATTTTAACGTCCGGTCGACTGGTTGTCCAGCTCTTGTATTTCGAAGCAGC
>KQ990855.1:423323-436460 GCA_001598015.1 Dorcoceras hygrometricum | reverse complement strand
GGTGAGACTCAGTTCAGGCCGTTCCAGCATCCTGGTCCATCGTGATTCGGACAGTCGTCTCAGCCGTTCTATTCTGGACCTCAGCATGCTCAGGTGAACGTCATTACTAGGGAGCAGGCAGAGGAGACGCCAAGCAGGGTGATCGCAGGTACATGTCTTGTTTTTGATTTTCCTGCACGTGTGTGTTCCCCTCAGTTTCAGAAGCCCCGGTTGGGTGAGACTCAGTTCAGGCCGTTCCAGCATCCTGGTCCATCGTGATTCGGACAGTCGTCTCAGCCGTTCTATTCTGGACCTCAGCATGCTCAGGTGAACGTCATTACTAGGGAGCAGGCAGAGGAGACGCCAAGCAGGGTGATCGCAGGTACATGTCTTGTTTTTGATTTTCCTGCACGTGTGTTGTTTGACACCGGTGCATCGCATTCTTTCATCTCTGATTCTTTTGTTATTGAGCATGGTCTATATACCATTCCTTTGCGCGATGCTGTTTCTGTTTCTACCCCTGGCGGTGTGAGCCTGTTTTCCCAGGAGGTTTTGTTATATGGCGTTTTGAGATTTGGGGAGCATGTGTTGGTGGCGAATCTAATTCGTCTGATGTTGTGGGATTTAGATTGTATGGTTGGGGTGGACGTGTTGTCCAACTATAGGGCCTCCGTGGATTGTATCCATGGGATTGTTCGTTTTAGGCCTTTTTCTGGCAAGAAGGGGGACTTCTACGACCAGGATTCTCGATCGAAGATCCCGTTAGTCTCAGCGATGGAGATGTTCAGTTTGTTGTCCTTAAGGAATGCTGGTTTCATTATTTACGCTTTGGATGCGTCTTCTTCTTCTCGTGTGCAGCTCAGTGACGTTCCCGTGGTGCGACATTTTCCCGATGTGTTCCCGGAGGAGATTCCTGGTTTTCCTCCAAAGAGGGAGATTGACTTCAGCATTGAGCTGGTGCCTGGCACAGCTCCGATTTCTCGTGCCCCGTATCGTTTGGCGCCTACGGAGTTGAGAGAACTCAAGGTGCAGTTGGACGATTTGCTGGAGAAAGGTTTTATTCGACCTAGTATGTCGCCGTGGGGAGCGACCATTTTGTTTGTGAAGAAGAAGGATGAAATGCGGATGTGCATTGATTTCCACCAGTTCAACAAAGCGACTGTTAAGAATAAGTACCCGTTACCCAGTATCGATGATTTATTTGATCAGCTGCAAGGTTCTGCGGTGTATTCGAAGATCGATCTGTGCTCAGGGTATCATCAGCTGAGAGTAAGAGATCAAGATGTTGCAAAGACTGCTTTTCATACTAGGTACGGGCACTTTGAATTCCTGGTTATGCCGTTTGGGCTGACCAACGCTCCTGCAATCTTTATGGATTTGATGAACCGAGTTTTCCGAGAATTTATTGATCAGTTTGCGATGGTGTTCATCAACGATATCTTGGTATATTGTAAGACTCCTTTGGAGCATAAGGAGCATTTGAGAATTGTCCTTCAGACGTTGAGAGACCAACAGTTGTATGCTAAATTCTCCAAGTGCGAGTTTTGGCTGGATCGCGTCGTATTCTTGGGTCATGTTATTTCAGCCGAGGGGATTTCTGTGGATCCCAGTAAGGTTGATGCTGTTTTGAACTGGGAGCGTCCCAGGAATGTGTCGGAGATTCGCAGTTTCTTGGGTCTGGCTGGCTATTACCGTCATTTCATTGAAGGATTTTCTAGCATAGCAAAGCCGATGACTCAATTGACTCAGAAGGACAAGAGGTTTGTGTTGACTGAGCAATGCGAGAATGATTTTCAATTGCTCAATGAGAAACTAACTACTGCACCTGTGTTGGCTCTGCCGTCAGGATCAGGTGGCTTCGTTGTTTGTTCTGATGCTTCGCTCAATGGACTGGGATATGTTTTGATGCAGAATGGTCGAGTCATTGCATATGCCTCGTGGCAGTTGAAACCGCATGAGACTCGTTATCCAGTCCATGATTTGGAGCTAGCAGCCGTGGTCTTTGCGTTGAAGATCTGGCTTCATTACCTGTATGGCGAGCAATTTGTGGTGTACTCGGACCACAAAAGTTTGCAGTATCTGTTTTTGCAGCCTGACTTGAATATGAGACAGCGTCGTTGGATGGAGCAGCTGAAGGACTTTGATTGCGAGATTAAGTATCAGCGTGGGAAATCGGATGTAGTGGCCGATGCTTTGAGCAGGAAGACTAGTGAGATGCTTGCTTCGTTGTATATTTCTAAGGACCAGGAGCATCTTAACACTACTGGTTGGAGATTCTACCCGGCTGAGGATTGTGTTGTAGTTTCTTCTTTCCAAGTGGAGCCACAGATTGTTTCGACTATTCGAGCAGCACAAAGGACTGATCCTTCCATCCACGAGTTGAAGTTAAAGGTCAGGGCTGGAGAACTTGAGGACTATTCCGTTTCTTCTGATGGTTGCTTGAGGTTTCGTGGCAGGCTGGTTGTGCCTAACCTCATTGAGTTGAAGGAGGGATCCTTCGAAAGCGCACTATAGTAGACACAGTGTTCATCCTGGTGCACGGAAGATGTACCATGAGTTGAAGCCGCACTTCTGGTGGGCTGGCCTGAAGAGCGACGTTGCTGGATTTGTTGCTCGTTGTTTGAACTGTCAGATGGTAAAGGTCGAGAGGATGAGACCTGATGGTCTGTCGCAGAGTTTGGAAGTGCCCAATGGAATTGGGAGCACATAGCGATGGATTTTGTGACGCATCTGCCTCGTACCAGCAGAGGATGCGATGCTATTTGGGTGGTTATCGACTGATTGTTGAAGTCTGCACATTTTATTCCCTACGGTATGACCTTTTCTCTGAAGAAGATGACGAAACTGTACGTCGATTTTGTGGTTAGACTGCACGGTGTGCCTGTTTCGATCGCTTCAGACCGAGATCCAAGGTTTACTTACAGGTTTTGGAAGAGTCTGCAAGCAGCTCTAGGTACCAGATTGGCTATGAGTACTGCGTATCATCCGCAAATAGATGGCCAATCTGAGCGAACTATCCAGACGTTTGAGGATATGTTACGAGCTGTTGTTATGGAGTTTTGGAGGTAGCTGGCAAGACGCGTTGTCTTTGGTAGAGTTTTTGTTGGGAAGAAGTGGGGGAGAAGCAGCTATCTGCCCCAGACTTTGTGCAGCAAATGAAGGATCATGTGGATCTAATTCGACAGCGGATGAAAGCTGCCCAGGATCGCCAAGCCAATTATGCAAATAAGAGGCGTCGACCTCTAGAGTTTCAGCTTGGTGATCAGGTATTTCTCAAAGTTTCTCCATTTCGTAGTGTTATGCGCTTTGGACACAAGGGAAAGTTAGCCCCTCGTTACGTCGGACCGTATGAGATCTTTGAGAGGATTGGCCCGTTAGCGTATCAATTGTTGTTGCCTCCGGAATTATCTTCTCTACATGATGTCTTTCATGTTTCCATGTTGAGGAAGTACGAGCCAGATCCGTCTCATGTGCTGAGAACTGATGAGGTTGAGCTAGATCATACGTTGAGTTATCAGGAGTATACCTTGCAGATCCTTGGTAGAAAAGAGAAACAATTGAGGAACAAAACCATTCCGTTGGTGATGGTGCAATGGAGCAAGCATGGCAAGGAAGAAGCTACATGGGAGCTGGAGGAAAAGATGCAGAGCGAGTGGCCGCATCTGTTTGAGTAGCTGTTGTACTAGATTCCCAGTAGTGGTAGTTGTTAGTTGTGTTTCTTTCCTAGTTGTTGTTATTTGCTTGCTCAGTTATCTTGAACTCTTGGCCATGTGTTAGGCGAATTTCTGTTTTGATAGCCTGTTGTTGAGTTGTGTTTTCAGAATTGTTGTTTGATTTCGAGGACGAAATCCTTTTTAGTGGGGGAGAAATGTGAGACCTGAAATTAATAAAAGATTAATTGTTGGATTAATCGGTTTTTAAGATTTTTGGATGATCAGATTTCTATTTGAAGGTTTCATTTGCATTTTCGGGTCAGATTACACATATAGAGCAATTCTGGAAATTTTGGTATTTTTGAGTTAGAAATCTGTTTTGTGATCAGGTGAGATCTGAACATATTTCGTGAGGGATCTGTTCGGTTTAGTGGTGAAATCTGGACGCTTGGTGTTGCAGCGTGTTTTGTAGCGTAGGAGCTTGTGCGCTGTTATTTCGTGAGGTCTGGTTGTCTCGTGTGGAGGAGAGATCTGATGCGCTAGTGTGTTGAAATCTGGCAGCAGCATGTTTGTGAAATCTGTTGCGCTATTGTGTTGAAGTCTGCCCTGCGAGTTTAGCGTTTAGCGTGCGAGTGACCAGATTTCTCCCAGCGATCAGTGATTAGCGCGTTCCTTTTTTGTTCAGATCTTAGTAGCATTAGTTCCAGATTTCTCCAGCTTTTAGAGCTGGTTTTCAGATGTCACCAATACGTCGCCGTTTTGGGAGTACCGCTAGCGAGATATCTGTTCGCTTGTGTAACGCCTGGTTGTATCGCTGAGAGCAGATGTCAACGCGGGTCAGCGTTCCTATAGCGCGTAGTGGAAACGTCGTTGTTTGGTGTGGCGCGCGAGTGATCAGCGATCAGTGTGTTGCGTTTCAGATTTCTCCAGCGTCTCGTTTTAGTAATCAGACTTCTCCGTGGTTTTAGAGCGACGTCGTTTCGAGTTAGCCCCTCGTTACGTCGGACCGTATGAGATCTTTGAGAGGATTGGCCCGTTAGCGTATCAATTGTTGTTGCCTCCGGAATTATCTTCTCTACATGATGTCTTTCATGTTTCCATGTTGAGGAAGTACGAGCCAGATCCGTCTCATGTGCTGAGAACTGATGAGGTTGAGCTAGATCATACGTTGAGTTATCAGGAGTATACCTTGCAGATCCTTGGTAGAAAAGAGAAACAATTGAGGAACAAAACCATTCCGTTGGTGATGGTGCAATGGAGCAAGCATGGCAAGGAAGAAGCTACATGGGAGCTGGAGGAAAAGATGCAGAGCGAGTGGCCGCATCTGTTTGAGTAGCTGTTGTACTAGATTCCCAGTAGTGGTAGTTGTTAGTTGTGTTTCTTTCCTAGTTGTTGTTATTTGCTTGCTCAGTTATCTTGAACTCTTGGCCATGTGTTAGGCGAATTTCTGTTTTGATAGCCTGTTGTTGAGTTGTGTTTTCAGAATTGTTGTTTGATTTCGAGGACGAAATCCTTTTTAGTGGGGGAGAAATGTGAGACCTGAAATTAATAAAAGATTAATTGTTGGATTAATCGGTTTTTAAGATTTTTGGATGATCAGATTTCTATTTGAAGGTTTCATTTGCATTTTCGGGTCAGATTACACATATAGAGCAATTCTGGAAATTTTGGTATTTTTGAGTTAGAAATCTGTTTTGTGATCAGGTGAGATCTGAACATATTTCGTGAGGGATCTGTTCGGTTTAGTGGTGAAATCTGGACGCTTGGTGTTGCAGCGTGTTTTGTAGCGTAGGAGCTTGTGCGCTGTTATTTCGTGAGGTCTGGTTGTCTCGTGTGGAGGAGAGATCTGATGCGCTAGTGTGTTGAAATCTGGCAGCAGCATGTTTGTGAAATCTGTTGCGCTATTGTGTTGAAGTCTGCCCTGCGAGTTTAGCGTTTAGCGTGCGAGTGACCAGATTTCTCCCAGCGATCAGTGATTAGCGCGTTCCTTTTTTGTTCAGATCTTAGTAGCATTAGTTCCAGATTTCTCCAGCTTTTAGAGCTGGTTTTCAGATGTCACCAATACGTCGCCGTTTTGGGAGTACCGCTAGCGAGATATCTGTTCGCTTGTGTAACGCCTGGTTGTATCGCTGAGAGCAGATGTCAACGCGGGTCAGCGTTCCTATAGCGCGTAGTGGAAACGTCGTTGTTTGGTGTGGCGCGCGAGTGATCAGCGATCAGTGTGTTGCGTTTCAGATTTCTCCAGCGTCTCGTTTTAGTAATCAGACTTCTCCGTGGTTTTAGAGCGACGTCGTTTCGTTGTTGAGAGCTGTTTAACGCATGCGTTAATTTGTTGAGGGATCTGTTTTTCTCGGTGTATGTTTTAGCAGATTTCATGCGTATATATATATATATATATGTAAAAAGCGTTGGCCTTAAATTATATTAGCAGATCCCATACTTAGCAAAAATCCTCCCGACTTTCATTCATCGCTCAAACCCTTGGGTACTGTGAGGAATAAGGTTTTGGATTAGGGATTAATCATATTTTCAGATTTCGAATTTTAGGATTTTGGGTGAAATCCGTTTGGAATTTGGAGTTGAATTGTAGAAATTATGATAGAAATCTGATTTCCTTAGTAACGTTTTATTTTAGCGCAAGAGGAGAGGCCTGGTGAGTGAGATCTGTTCGCTAAAGTTAACGGGTGAAATCTGGTTGAGAAATGTCGTTGTTTAGAGTGAATTTTAATAGAGATCTGTTATTCCGTAGCATTGCGTGAAGTGCCACGAGAATTGAGTAAAGCGCCGTCGTTTTGGAGAGATCTGGATGATCCGGTATGGCGCGGAAATGAATATGCAATATCGAATTTCGGATGTCATTGACGTAAGCAGATCTCATGCAGGAACGTGATTGCGTTCACTAGAGAGAGATCTGGTTTTTCGCGTGAGAGATCTGTATTGTTAGCGCGTTGAATGTGATGGCGATGCGTGTTGGTCAACGAACTAGAGTTGACGTCTGATTTGAGCGTTAGCGTTATTCGTTGAGGAGAGATCTGTTTTAGCCTGCGACGTCGTTTTATGTTATGCGCATATTTTAGCGCTGAGATCTGTTTTATTAGAACGCCGTCGTTTCACCCCTTAGCGTTGATGGTGAGATCTGTTTTTACCTAAACGCTGTCGTTTTGATGGTTGCACGAGAATTAGTATAGCGTGAGGTCTGATGGGACTTAACGCATTAGCGAGGGATCTGTTTTGCGATATTTTAAGTTGTAGGACTCTGTTTTTGTCGGTGTTTGACTTGTCCTGTAGCTATTTGAGTGGAGAATATAAATATAAGTGTTGAGTTACACTTAGAGCATTTTTAGACCCGATATTTCTTATCTTCCTTCTCGAAACCCTCGAATAGCTACTGTTCACCGTAACTTTCCATCACCGATTCCCGTCGCTTCCAGCCTCTGTTTTTGACGATATCGGTGGCGCTGGACTCCTTGAGACTTGCTCTTCCTATTGATGATAGTTAGGAAGCCAGGAACAACGAGTTGGGTTATCCCGAAAGCTTCTGCGTGTGCATTTCCCATTGAGCAGATTCTGCATCCAGCTCTTTTGAGCTTCTGGATTTCAGTTCCTTGAAGCCTTCTGCCGAGAATTTCGAACCAGGAGAAATCTGTTTCGCATGCCGTGAATTTCTGTCGTGCTCTGTTCGAATTTCTGAGGTAGAATTTGTGGAATTGAGGTACGAGTGAGCAGCTCTTACAGCTTTGATGCATGAACGTGCGTATATTTCAGGCTATGAAATTTGTTGGATTGTTTCGATGATCTTATGTGAAACTGAATGTTGAATTGAGTTGTATATGTTCTGTTTTACGTATTTGATATTGTATGCATCATGATTTGAATAATGAATGGCATTCATGCATACATCTTGAGCCTGAATTGACAGATTGATTTGATGACCTGATTGGGTGCCACGTTGTGACTGGTCGACAGATGAGTCGTGCCCAAAAAGTACAACGCTATCATCGGAGTGGTGAATACCGGATTCGAGTGTCTACCACCGAGCTGTGATGGGCTGACGGGCCCCGATGATCACGGACAGATGATTTCCACCGGCTGATTGGCTGCGAGTGGTATAGAGGCTTGATTTGATTTTCCAGTTGATAGGCTGGTCTAGCTATCCGATTCTTTGATAGCCTTCATGCATTCATAGCATTGATTTATGTCATGTTGCATGTTTAGCTGTTTTGAGGTTCTGGGTGAGCATTTCTTGTTGTTTCTAGCTTCGGTAGACTTGTAGAACTAGAGCAGGGTTCTGACCGTAGGCTATGATGTTTAAAACTTTAGATTTGAACTAGAATTAAGCCGATATGTGAGGACCTGTAACAGATTTGAGTTCGCAGGAGGTACCTGCTGGGATTTTTTAAATTAGGAAGAAGCTGACTTGCTTCAATTGTGGTACCGTGCCTTGTAAGAATCTGTTGAGGTTGATTTCAGTTATTGAAGGTACGAATTGAGCAGATTTAACAGCTTTGAGCGTGGCATGGCTGTGATCGATGTTATGAACCTGCTGATTTGATTATGTGAATTTACGTGACAGTATGTTGAATTGTTTGAACTGTATGTGCTGTTTCACGTAATGAATTGTATGCATTATGCACCGAGATTAGAGCCACGTTGTGACTGGCCAAATGAGTTGTCGTGCCTGAAATGACCAACGCTATCATCGGAGTGGTGACGGACTGAATTGTCGTGTCTGAAGACCACCGAGCTGTGATGGGCTGACGGGTTCTGAAGATCACGGACCGATGATTTCCACTGGTTGACTTGCTGTGCGTGGCATAGAGGCTCGACTGATTGATTTGCCAGTTGATACACTGGTCTAGCTATCCGATCTTTGATAGCCCTCATGCATTCATAGCATTGATTTATAGCATGTTGCATGTTTAGCTGTTTAGATAGCTCTTTGTACTGAGGCTTGACCTCGTATTTTGGTTTCCTGCTTTTGTGTTGTTTGGGTCTGCGTTACCCATTTGCAGGATCTTCAGGTAACCAAGCTGGACAGAGTGGAGATTCAGCTGGTCGATCCCCATTTCCATGAGTCCCAGTTATTTTATTTATGTATCGAACCCGGGGGATGCCCCGTATCTTATGTACCTTTGGGGATCTGTATTTGAATTGATAATTGTGTTACCTGTTTTATATGAGTTTGAGTTAACTCATATTTTGATTATGAATATTTTGAATGTATGATTTTAAGTTCAGGCCTAAATTATTTCGATAATTTTTAATCCCAATTTTTCGCTTCCGTGATTATGTGCTTAATTGTGCTATTATCTTGAGTAATTAGCACGGGGCCTGACATTTTTGGTATCAGAGCTTAAACTGGGATAAGCTCGATTTTCTTTGATCACACTCGAGTCTAGGCACAGAGTTTTGATTTGATTTTGATTGATTCCGTGACTTATGTGATCTTTTATCTGTCTATGTGATATATATCTATCTGCTGTGAGACCTTACCTCTAGACTTGTTTAGATGCCGCCGAGAAGAGGAAGAGGTAGGGCGACTAGACGTACTGAGGAGGAGTCTAGGGCAGGTAGTGATGATGATGTTCATCAGTTCGAGGATGTCACTAGACAGATAGGCGGGATGGAGTTTGTCTTAGCTAGGTTTCAGCGGACGAACCCTCCGACGTTTTCTGCAGCAGAGGGTGGTGCGATGGCTGAGGCTTGGTTAGCTCAGATGGAGGAGTTATTCGACACTTTGGAGTACGCTCCTGAGAAAAGACTGAAGCTGGCGGTGTTGCAGCGCTCCGCATTCCTCCTCAGCTGAAACGTAGCTAAACTCAGCCTACGCTCATCGTCATACCTCACACGATCAAACAGCCCGTAATGTGCTGCAACCAAGACTCAGCACCGGAACTAGGCTCATCACCACGTCTATGTGCCACATGTTGCCAACCAAGAGAGGACGAAGAGGAACAAGTTTTTGAAAGGCTTGAGGCCTGATTTGTACCAGATGGTTTTTTCTGGTTCGCCTGCGACCTATATTGATGCGGTGAACCGAGCAGCGGATATTGAGGAGAGTTTGATGGAGGTTGAGGCTCCGATTCAGCCGACTACTGGACGCACCTATCAGCCTGTTCAGGATGCGTCTCAATCTTTCTATTCTCCTCAGGGTCGCAGCAGCAGCAGCAGTTGAACCGCCAGAGATTTCGACCTCGAGGGAAACAGTTTAAGAAGAAGGCGGATTCGAGCTCCTCTGGTTCGGTGAGTTCTGGTTCTTGCAGTGGTTCTGGCAGCGGTTCTAGTGGCATGTCGTGTGGACAGTGCGGAGGAAGGCATCCGACTTCGCAGTGTCGTGGAGTTCAGGGGTCCTGCCGTAACTGTGGACAGCCAGGACACTTCCTTAGAGTGTGTCCTCTGTTGAGGGGTCAGTCTTCGATTCCTTCGTAGCAGGGATCAGTTGGTGGTTCATCTCAGAGACCGCAGTTTCCTGCCCCTACTCAGCGATCTGGATTTCAGCCTAGTGGACCGTCTAGGTTTGGAGCACCCCAGAGACCTCAGTTCCAGATTCCCCAGCAGGCTCAGACGAACGCTTTGACTAGAGAGCAGGCTGAGGAGACGCCTAGCATGGTGATTGGAGGTACATGCTTTATTTTCGATTTTCCTGCGAAAATTTTATTTGACACTGGTGCATCACACTCCTTTATTTCTGAGATGTTTGTGTGTGAACATGGGTTGAGTTCATCCTCATTGTGTGATGTTGTTTCCGTGTCTACCCCTGCTGGTGTGAGTCTGTGGTCCCGCGAAGTGGTGTTGGATTGTGTGCTTCGATTTTATGAGCACGTTTTGGTTTCCAATTGTTTTGGGAATGAGAGATTTTGATTGCATCTTGGGGATGGACGTGTTGTCTAGCTATAAGGCTACGGTTGATTGTTTTCATGGTGTGGTGAGATTTCGCCCTGACTTGGGAGAGAAGTGGGATTTCTACGGTGCTGATTCGCGCTCGAAGATTCCACTAGTTTATGCCATGGGGATGTTTAGCCAGCTATCGCTAGGTAATACGGGATTCATGATCTACGCGCTTGACAGTTCCCAAGAGCAGCGATTGGAGTTGAGCGATATTCCGATCGTTCGAGAGTTTCCTGACGTATTCCCGGATGAGATTCCTGGATTCCCTCCAAGACGTGAGATCGACTTCAGCATTGAGTTGGTGCCCGGTACTGCCCCGATTTCTAGAGCTCCTTACCGTTTGGCGCCCGCAGAGTTGAAAGAGCTGAAGGATCAGTTGAAAGATCTCTTGGATAAAGGCTTCATCAGACCGAGTATGTCGCCTTGGGGAGCTCCGATTCTTTTTGTGAAGAAGAAGGATGTGTCTATGAGGATGTGCGTGGATTTCCGACAGTTGAACAAAGCGACAGTGAAGAACAAGTATCCTTTGCCGATGATTGATGACTTGTTCGATTATTTGCAGGGATCGGTCGTTTATTCGAAGATTGATTTTCACTCTGGTTATCACCAGTTGCGGATTAGAGACGTTGATGTGGCGAAGACAGCTTTTCGGACTCGATATGGGCATTATGAGTTCCTGGTCATGCCGTTTGGGTTGACGAATGCCCCAGCTATGTTCATGGACTTGATGAATCGCGTCTTCAGTGAGTACATTGATCGATTCGTGATTGTCTTCATAGATTACATCCTAGTGTATTCGAGGATCTTGAGAGAGCATAAGGAGCATTTGAGACTGGTGTTGCAGAGATTGAGAGACTCGCAATTGTACGCCAAGTTCAGCAAGTTCGAATTCTGGCTGGATCGAATTATCTTTCTGGGTCATGTGTTTTCGGTGCAAGGGATTTCGGTGGATCCAAGTAAGGTCGAAGCAGTTCTTAACTGGGAGAGACCTAGGAACGTTTCAGAGATCCACAGTTTCTTGGGATTGGATGGCTATTACAGGCGTTTTATAGAGAAGTTTTCTTCGATAGCCTAGGCCTTTGACTCAGTTGACTCAGAAGGATAAGAGATTTGTGTGGACTGATGAGTGCGAGTACAGTTTTCAGATGTTGAAGGAGAAGTTGACTACTGCTCCTGTTTTGGCTCTATCGTCTGGATCCGGAGGATTTGTGGTGTGCTCCGATGCTTCTCTCAACGGTTTAGGATGCGTGCTGATGCAGAACGGGTACGTGATTGCCTATATCTTCACGTAGTCTGATCTGAATATGAGGCAGCGATGATGGATGGAATTTCTCAAGGACTTTAACTGTGAGATTCAGTATCAGCCTGGGCGGATGAACTCAGTTGTCGACGCATTGAGTAGGAAGACCCAATCTGCTATGCTTTCTTCTTTGAGTGTCTCTAAAGTCTATGAGCAGTTGAGTACTTCTGGTTGGCGTTTTCAGTCGGGTGATCAGTACTTTAAGGTTTCTTCGATTCAGGTAGAACCACAGATTGTGAGTGCCATCAGGGAGGCACAGAGGACTGATCAATATGTTCATGAGATGAAGATTAAGGCCCGAAGCGGTCAGTATGATGACTTCTCTATTTCTTCCGATGGATGTTTGAGATTTAGAGGAAGATTTGTGGTTCCCAACTTGATCGATTTGAAGGAGACCCTTATGAACGATGCACATTGTAGCCGGTATAGTGTGCATCCAGGCGAGAGAAAGATGTACCATGCCTTGAAGTGTCACTACTGGTGGGCAGGTATGAAGAGCGACATCTCTGGTTTTGTTGCTAGATGTCTGAATTGCCAACAGGTCAAGGCTGAGAGAATGAGACCTGGAGGATTGCTACAGAGTTTGGAGATGCCCCAATGGAATTGGGAGCACATTGCCATGGATTTTGTGACTCATCTACCTCGATCGATCAGGGGATGTGATGCTATTTGGGTGGTAATTGATAGACTTTCGAAGTCTGCCCATTTCATTCCCTATGATATGACATGTTCCATGAAGAAAATGGCAAAACTGTATATCAACCATGTGGTTAGATTGCATGGAGTTTCGGTTTCGATAGTGTCTGACAGAGATCCAAGGTTTACTTCTCGTTTCTGGAAGACTCTGCAAGCAGCGATGGGTCCGAGATTGGCTATGAGTACAGCCTATCACCCACAGATGGATGGTCAGTCAGAGCGGACTATTCAGACTTTAGAGGATATGCTGCGTGCAGTGGTGATGGATTTCAGTGGTGGCTGGCAGGATTCCTTGTTATTAGTTGAGTTTTTGTATAATAACAGCTACCAGGTGACTATCGGAATGGCTCCGTTTGAGGCTGTAGGACCGAGCGCTTGCCGCTTTACCAAAAGCTATAGCTGGTGGTAACGGTGCAACTCCAATCTTTTAAACCGTATAGCAACACAAGCGCCACAGTTCGATCGCTCTACCTAGCAGGGGCAATTATTGCACTCCAACAATCTCCCTCCCAATAATTGCACTCCTTGCAATCAATGGGAATCGAACCCATGACCTTGGCTTTGATACCAATTGTAGGACCGAGCGCTTGCCGCTTTACCAAAAGCTATAGCTGGTGGTAA
>KQ990855.1:394524-420062 GCA_001598015.1 Dorcoceras hygrometricum | reverse complement strand
GAATTTGAGGTTGGCGATAGAGTATTTCTGAAAGTTTCTCCTTTCAAAAGCATGATGCGGATTTAATTTAAAGGAAAATTAGCTCCTAGATTCGTTGGTCCATTTGATATTATTGAACGAATTGGAAAATTGGCTTTTGAGACTGCTCAAAAGCATGATGCGCTTCAGATTTAAAGGAAAATTAGCTCCTAGATTCGTTGGTCCATTTGATATTATTGAACGAATTGGAAAATTGGCTTATCGATTGAGACTGCCTGATGAGTTAGCAGCGATGCATGACGTTTTTCATGTGTCAATGTTGAGGAAATATGAGCCAGATCCGTCCCATGTGTTGAGAACCGATGAAGTTGAGCTAGATTCTGCCTTGAGTTATGTTGAATATCCGGTTCAGATTTTGGATAGGAAGGAGAAGCAGCTGAGGAACAAAGTATTTCCGTTGGTGATGGTCCAATTGAGAAAGCATGGCAGAGAAGAAGCAACTTGGGAACCGGAAGAGAAGATGCAGCAGGAATGGCCACATCTGTTTGAGTAGATAGATGTATTAGTTTTCGGTTTCTGGTTGTGTTTTTCCATAGTTCTTGTTTATGAATTGTCCAGTTATCTTGAACTCCTGGCTTTGAATCAGATGAATTCCGGTTTTGTATTCTGTTTTTGAGTTGAATTGATTAAATTCTTCCCTGAGTTTGCCTTTGATTTCGAGGACGAAATCTCTTAAGGTGGGGAGAATGTGAGGATTGAGAAATTCGAATAGTGATTAATCAGATTTTTGTAGGATTAGTCACAGGAATTAGAGTTGTCGAATTTCTCTAAGTATTGAATCAGCCGCAGCGAAATTTCAGAGTCAACGCGAGTCAACGGTACTGTAGCTTGCAGCTGGTGAAATTCAATATAGATAGTTACTGTAGCGTGTGAGACGTACATCGTCGTTTCGATTGTAGAGGTTGCTGCTGGCAGACGTTGCATTTAGCGCGAGAGTTAGCGAGAGAGAGCGAAACGTGTTGGTCAACATTTTTGAGTGTTGACTACTGGACCAGCAGATGCATGAGTAAAGGAGCGACCAGTTGATGGTTTGAAGAACCAGTCGCAGAGGTAGAGCGACGTCGTTTTAATAAGTCGAAACGCTGCGTTTTGAGTGTGGCAACTGGTACCAACGGCGAGAGATTTGTTATGAGGAATGCGTTGCGACTGGGTGACCAGCTGTTGGAACAAATGGTTACGTAACTGTTACGGCGTCGTTTGGATTAGTTGACGCGTCGTCGTTTTGGCTTGTTTTGCGTAACCAGTCGACTGATGGGTTTTTTTGTAGAGATCTGTTACCAGCTTTTGGTTGCTTCACAAGAGATATATGTTGTCAGCTGGTGAAGCTCTGCGACGTCGTTTGAGTTAGTTGAAACGGTGTCGTTTTGATGTTCTTTTGAGAATACATCGACTGATTGTTGCGTCTGGTTTTGTTGTGCGCAACGACTGGTTTTGTTAGCAGATTTCTACTGTTCACGACGACTGATTATTTTTGTGATCAGCAGATGTTGGATTTGAGAGAGATATATATATAGAAGTGTTGATCGACACGTAGAAATATTTCGAACCCGATATTTCTTATCTTCTTATCCAAACCCTCGTTGAGCTAATGTTCGCCCGAACATATCTTCCTTAGATTTCCACCGTTCTCCACCGATGATTTGAGTGATTTAGGTTGCGCTGGATTCGTTGTGAGTTGCTCTTTCGATTGCTACCCATTTGAAGCCCTGAATCAACGTTGGAGAAGAAGTGCGAAGTTGCTGTGTCTTCGTATAGAGACGTTCGTTGGTTCTTCTGCTGGTTTGAGTTTCTGGGTGAGCATTTCTTGTTGTTTCTAGCTTCGATGGACTTGTAGAACTAGAGCAGGGTTCTGACTATAGGCTATGATGTTTAAAAGTTTAGATTTGAACTAGAATTAAGCCGATATGTGAGGCCCTGTAACAGATTTGAGTTCGCAGGAGGTACCTGCTGGGATTTTCGAAATCAGGAAGAAGCTGACTTGCTTCAATTGTGGTACCGTGCCTTGTAATAATCTGTTGAGGTTGATTTCAGTTATTGAAGGTACGAATTGAGCAGATTTAACATCTTTGAGCGTGGCATGGCTGTGATCGATGTTATGAACCTGCTGATTTGATTATGTGAATTTACGTGACAGTATGTTGAATTGTTTGAAATGTATGTGCTGTTTCACGTAATGCGTTGTATGCATTATGCATTTATTTTTGAATTGGCATTCATGCATACATATTGAGCCTGACAGATTGATTGATGACCTGATTGAGAGCCACGTTGTGACTGGCCGACTGACTTGTCGTGCCTGAAAAGTCCAACGCTATCATCGGAGTGGTGACCGACTGACTTGTCGTGTCTGAAGACCACCAAGCTGTGATGGGCTGACGGGTCCTGAAGATCACGGACCGATGATTTCCATCGGCTGACTTGCTGTGCGTGGTATAGAGGCTTGACTGATTGATTTTCCAGTTGATACACTGGTCTAGCTATCCGATCTTTGATAGCCCTCATGCATTCATAGCATTGATTTATAGCATGTTGCATGTTTAGCTGTTTAGATAGCTCTTTGTACTGAGGCTTGACCTCGTATTTTGTTTTCCTGCTTTTGTGTTGTTTGGGTCTGCGCTACCCATTTGCAGGATCTTCAGGTAACCAAGCTGGACAGAGTGGAGGTTCAGCTGGTCGATCCCCATTTCCATGAGTCCCAGTTATTTTATTTATGTATCGAACCCAGGGGATGCCTCGTGTCTTATGTATTTTTGGGGATCTGTATTTGAATTGATAATTGTGTTACCTGTTTTATATAAGTTTGAGTTAACTCATATTTTGATTATGAATATTTTGAATGTATGATTTTAAATTCAGGCCTAAATTATTTCGAAAATTTTTAATCCCGATTTTTCGCTTCCGTGATTATGTGCTTAATTGTGCTATTATCTTGAGTAATTAGCACGGGTCTGACATGTGAAGGATAGACCAGCTCAGTGCGTTTGGTCAAAGCTGAGTATAGAACCTTAAGAAGTGATGGATTAGTATAGACCAGCTGGACACTGGGATTTATAGGAACCAGCTCAGGATATTGAACCAGCTGAATGCTAAGACAATGCAGGTACCAGCTCAGTATTCAAAAACCAGAACGGGAAAACTAGCTTGGTACAGGACAACGTAAACCAACTTTTATAGAACGACATAGAAAAATGAATTTTGGAATGTTTAAAGCTTTGAACATTCTGAAACAAGACATTTGACATGTCTGCAGTGATTTGTAGTAGATGGAACTAGTATAAGCTAAAACCAGATACGCAGAGATATGGTACAAACTGAAGACGGTGCAGAGTTGCTAAAAAGGGAAATACAGTTAATGAAGCTATACTTTAATCGTACAAGCATTTAAAGCGTCTCAGGAAATTCAATTTGGATGCATTCAACGTGTCTACTGGTAACATTTATTACCATTTCATCCAAATAGTATATCTATAAGAGTAAAGCAGCTATGAAGAGGCAACGACATACAACGAGACTATTGAACATACAAGATAACCAGTTCTTCACAGAGGCAGAGTTCATCTTGAACTATCTTACTTAAGTGACACACGCACAGATTGTTTTCTTTATTCTTCTGTGTAACAAACTCTTCTATTCACACACTCTATAGTATCGAGCGATCATTGTAAAGCATAAACAGATAGTGTCAAAGTGCTAGTGTAGCATAACCAGCTTAGAGTTGTGATTGGTGTATTACGAACCAGATCGTGGGTCTGTGTTTCGTTGGTGTTTGTTAGGAGTTCTCGTGGCTGCTGGTTGTGGGAGTGGGTTTGTGTAAACGGTTGTATAAATCAAAGCCTTCTAGGGTAAACCTTCCCATCGAGGAAGAAGGGGAGACGTAGGAAAGTTTTCTCCGAACTTCCAGAAACAAATTTCTCGTCTCTACAACTTTTACATTCACGCAATTGATTAATTGTTCAGCTGATTAAATCATTTTCATTCCACATAAAAATCATTTTATTACACGAGACAACAGTAGACACTGAGAACCTTCCTAGCTGGTAACTCGGCTGGAAGTTGGCTTCAAAGCTGTAAAATCTTTCGAAACGATTTTTCAAAGAAAAATCAGCAAAGGAGTTCATTCACCCCCCCTCTGAACTCCCGAGCTTCTTTTCGATCCTAACAAGTGGTATCAGAGCGGGTTTCTCAGTGCCTGAACAATTTAATCATTTGTTACTTATTAAATATGTCAATTTCTCACACTAAAATTCCTATGTTCTCTAAGGAGGAATATGATTTCTGGAAGATCCGGATGCAGGCGCACCTAGCAACACAAGATGATGACATGTGGTTCGTGATTACCAACGGACCAATGCAAATACTAAAAGTAAATATTGTTGTGGGAATAGCTGATGGTGCACCCCAATGGATCGAGAAACCCAGACCGGAGTGGACTTCCGAAGATAAAAAGAAAGAAAATCTGGACAATGTCAATAAGTACATACTCTACAAGACGCTAGACAATAACATGTTTAGAAAGATCCAGACCTGCACAACTGCAAAGTAAATTTGGGAGAAATTGACCCAGATATGCGAGGGGAACGAAGAGACAAAGGGCAACAAGCTGACCGTGGCTTTACAAAAATTTGAGCTTATCAAGATGAATCCTGAGGAGACCATGGCCTAATTTTATGAAAGGTTTAGTTCTCTGGTGATTGAACTGGCGAGACTAAATAAGACATACAGAAACAGAGAGCTGGCCCTAAAAGTGACGCAAGAACTTCCCAAAGAGTGGGATGTGAAAACTATGGCCATGCGAGAGTCGAAATACTTAAACAAGATGGAGTTGCATTACTTGTTTGCCAATCTGAAGGGATAGGAGTTCGAAGAAACGAGAGCAGAAGTTGATCCATCTACATCTCAACCAACCAGAGCTCTCACCGCTACAGTACCAGAACAAATCCCATGTTCCACCAGTAGCAGATTAGCAGAAGAAATGAGCAAGGATGCGATGGCCTTGTTCATAAGAAAATTTGGAAAATTCATGCGGAAGCAAAATACTCAACCCCTATCTTTTAATTCTCTCAAGAAAAACTTCAATACTCCTTCTAATGATCTATAACTATGGCAGTCCTGGTCACTTCATGGTTGATTCAGTACCAGAACAAATCCCATGTTCCACCAGTAGCAGATTAGCAGAAGAAATGAGCAAGGATGCGATGGCCTTGTTCATAAGAAAATTTGGAAAATTCATGCGGAAGCAAAATACTCAACCCCTATCTTTTAATTCTCTCAAGAAAAACTTCAATACTCCTTCTAATGATCTATAACTATGGCAGTCCTGGTCACTTCATGGTTGATTGCAGGAAGCCAAAAATAAATGAAAAGAAGCGACTAGATCGCAGTGCCAGCAAGGACAAGAAGGAGAAGAATATATATCGGAAAGGGAGAACAGAGAAAGCCATGGTAGCTGAAGAGAACAAAATTACTTGGGCTGATTCAGATTCAGAAGAATCAAGCTGTGGAACCTCCTCATTAAGTGAAAGCGAGGATGAAATACAGTGTCTCATGGCCGATGATACTGAGGAGGTATTTGATTTTTCAAATCCTGAATTTACACGCGAGGACTTTGTCACTGCACTAAATGAAATGGTCCTAGAATATAGAAAGCTTTCTCATTCATTCAAAGAATTTAAAGCTGAAAAAGAGAGATGTACAACAAGCACTGAGCTGGTTGGCTCAAGTAACATGCAAGCTGCTCTAAATAAGCTTGAAACTGAGAATGCCGAATTCAGAAGCATGTCAGAGGAGATTCTCTATGAGAACCAGTGATTGGCTGTTATAATAAGCTCCTGGACCAGGTCTTCTACCTCACTAAACAAACTGCATGGAGCTACAAAGCCATCCGGTGACAGAACCGGATAGGGCTAAAATAGCGATGAAGGCAGTACAGCAGAAACCAGCAGCACTCCACGGCTGCAAAAGACAAAGTTTAAAACAATTAACTTTGTAAAATCTAGCGCAACACAGCCCATAGATGCGCAATTTGGTGAAGATATGATAGTAGCCAATCCTTCGATCTGGAAGAGTAGATTTTGCGGGCTGAGGTACTCTGATCCTGAGAAATCTCGGGAGAGCTGGTTAAACAAAATAATAACACAGAGGCGGGATAAACCCAAAACTGGTGGTACAATACAAGGCTAGTTCGCTCAAATTTCAAGGAAGTACAGATAGTACATGCCTCAATATCAGAGGTTCAGATTGAATGGGCCATATTCTACGACTCACGTCCCATCCAGATCAAATAACACCCACGGGGTACACAAATATTTTGAAGCACACACTGGTAAATGGATAAAAATTATCCAAGTGTGGGTCCCGAAAGGTCTAATCAAACCTGGACCCAAATGAATTAAAGGGTACCAAATATTTTTCTTGTGACTGCAGGTACAACATGCATCCAGACTAGAGCACTCACCATAGTATCTGTACAGTGGATGTGCAAGGCACATGACTGGAAATGCCGAGCTGCTCACAGAAATAACATACTGCAATGGACCCAATATTACCTTTGGTGACAACTCAAACGGTAATACCGTGGTTAAGGGTAAGCTTTACAATGGTAACTTTGCTGTCAACAATGTTCTTCTTGTTAAGAACTTGTACTACAATTTGATCAGCATAAGTCAATTATGTGATAGTAATTATACTGTCAAATTTCAGAAGCACACGTGCACTGTTCTAAATTTGGAAGGTCTGACTGTATTAATTGGTTATTGATCTGGTAACACATACAAAGTTGATTGGTCAGATCAACCACATAAAGAATAAACCTGCCTCGTAGCTGATCTTCGAAGAGTTGGCTATGGCATCAGCGGATGAATCATTTGAATTTCAAAACTATTGCTAATTTGAGTAAGCATGATCTAATTGATGGCCTGTCCAATTTAAAATTTTCAAAGGATAAAATCTGCTCTGCCTGTCAGCTCGGTAAACATATCAAATCCACTTTCAAAACTAAAGGTAGTACCAAAACCTCTCGTAAGTTAGATCTTCTGCATATGGATCTTTTTGGTCCAATACCCGTAACCAGCTTATGGGGAATGAAATATACCCTCTTTGTGGTAGATGATTTTTCAAAATTCACTTGGGTATTTTTTTTGAAATCAAAAGATCAAACTGCTGACCAGCTGATCAAGCTTTTAAAACGTCTTCAAAATGAGCAATCTCGTAATGTCAACCGGATTAGGAGTGATAGAGGAACAGAGTATTTAAATTTCAAAATATCCTCCTGTCTGGATGATATTGGGATCAAGCATAAGTTGTCTGCAGCAAGAACACCTCAGCAAAATGGGTTGGCTGAGCGTATAAACAGAAATTTAAAAGAAGCTGCCACAACTATGATTTCTGACTCCGGTATTTCAAATAAATTTTGGGCTGAAGTAGTCAATACAGCGTGCTATACTCAAAACAGATCTATGATAAAAAAACAACATGGAGTTACTCCATATGAGATCTGGAATGGCTAGAAACCTGATATCTCATATTTCAGGGTGTTTGGATGCAAGTGTTTCATCCATATCAATGGTAAAATGTATTTACGAGCCTTTCATGTACGATCTGATGTAGGTATTTTTCTGGGATACTCAGCGGTTAGCAGAGCATATAGAGTTTTCAACAATAGGACGCTAACAGTAGAAGAATCGGCTCATGTAGTATTCGATGAAACCAGCTTTCGATCATCATCAGCCTTGAAGTTAAATGATCTATGCACTCGTCTTAAATCCATCCATATGAATGAATCTAGCGATGACGAGGAGCAACCTATATGGCAAGCTGATGACCAGCACGATTTGGACAGACCAATTACCAACGCTGATATTCCAGATGTAGAGCAAGCTGATCCATATCATGATCCAGCTGGCGAAGAAAATGACCAAGATAATGAACATATAATTACAAGTGGTACTTCATCCAATGTATCCAAGAAGATTTATCAAGGACACAGGGGGAACAACACGAACCGTCTACCTCTTAGAGACCAGGTCTTTGATTGAATAAAAATCATCCACCCGAGCTCGTCATCGATAATCCTACTGCACCTATTAGGACACGAGGCCAGATGGTAAACGAATACTTTAATTCTGCTTTTATATCACATATAGAGCCTAAGAAGGTAGAAGAAGCCTTAGCTGACCCAAGCTGGATCACTGCTATGCAAAAGGAACTAAATCAATTCAAACGTAGTAAAGTTTGGCATCTAGTTCTGAGACCGGACAATCAAAACGTCATAGGTACAAAATGGGTATTTTGGAATAAGCTGGATGAACAAGGCAATTTAGATAGAAATAAAGCTAGGCTGGTTGCGCAAGGATATAGACAAGAATAAGGCATAGATTTTGAAGAATCCTTCGCACCAGTGGCAAGATTAGAAGCCACTAGAATCTTCCTTGCATATGCATCATTCAAGAATTTTAAAGTCTATCAGATGGATGTTAAGAGTGCCTTCTTGAATGGCATCCTGAATGAGGAAGTGTATTTCATACGACCTCCTGGCTTCGTAGATCATACCAGACCATATTATGTATACAAGCTTGACAAATGGTCTGAAAAGCTCCGAGAGTTTGGTATTATACTCTGTCCAAGTTTCTTATCGACCATGATTTTATTATTGGATATGTGAACAAGACACTATTAAAATTCGTAAAGAATGATCATATCCTGCTCGTACAAATCTATGTTGATGACATTATATTGGATCAACTAACCAAAAGCTTTGCGATAAATTCTCTAAGTTGATGCAGGATAAATTTGAAATGAGTATGATGGGGTAGTTGACATTTTTCTTAGGATTGCAAGTTAGACAGCTTGAGGAAGGGACCTTCATCAATCAAGCTAAGTATACCAAGGAACTTTTGAAAAAGTTCGGTATGGAAAATTGCTCTTCAACCGCCACTCCGATGAGCACCTCCATAAAACTGGACAAAGATGAAGCTGGAGCTGGCGTTGAGGTAACCATGTATTGTGGGATGATTGGATCGCTATTATACCTCATAGCAAGCAGACCAGATATAATGTTCTTCTTAGGATTGCAAGTTAGACAGCTTGAGGAAGGGACCTTCATCAATCAAGCTAAGTATACCAAGGAACTTTTGAAAAAGTTCGGTATGGAAAATTGCTCTTCAACCGCCACTCCGATGAGCACCTCCATAAAACTGGACAAAGATGAAGCTGGAGCTGGCGTTGAGGTAACCATGTATTGTGGGATGATTGGATCGCTATTATACCTCATAGCAAGCAGACCAGATATAATGTTCTCGGTTTGTATATGTGCTAGGTTCCAAGCTGATACAAAACAGTCGCACTACATGGCCGTTAACGTATTTTCAAATATTTAAAAGGCACAAAGAACGTGGGTCTTTGGTATCCCAAAGACTCCAGCCTAAACTTAATTGGTTACAGTGATGCAGAGTATACATGGTGTAAGATTGATCGTCGGATCACAAGAGGAACTTGTCAATTTCTGGGCGATAGGATTATTTCATGGTTTAGAAAGAAACATACATCAATTGCTACGTCCACCACTGAGGCAGAGTACCTTGCAGCTGGAAGTTGTTGCTCTCAAATGTTATGGATTCAACAACAACTCCGGGAATACGGAATAGATGCACAAGAAGCCCCCATTTTCTATGACAACACAAGTGCGATTGCGATCACTCAGAACCCAGTACTGCATTCCAGAACGAAGCACATTGACATAAGACACCACTTCATTCGGGACCATGTACTTAAGAAGAACGTTGGGGGAAGAGCATGTGCCAACAGATCAACAAGTAGCTGACATCTTCACCAAGCCTCTGTCGGACGCTAAGTTATCTTACTTTAGAAACATTTTAGGTCTCATTGATATGTCAGGATTCTGTTCTGCACGCACAAATTCATGGGGAACACTATGAGTCAAATAGATAACTCCAAAGTCTGCTGGTATATTCGAGCTGGCATGCGGTTTGGACCATCTCGGAATACATACAGTGTGACGTTATCATGGGATTTTCCTCATTTGTTTCTATGCTGGTATATAAAATCGAACGGTTGAGATTTAGGTAGCGTTTAAAATGATGACACGTGTCTAGTAAAAACCTCTCTCTCTTCACGATCGTACATAAACCAGTTACTTTACCTTTTCACAGTAGGCATTTAAAATTTTAGCGCTACGTTAATATTGCAAACAAATTCACTGAACTCTCTTGCAATTTTTGTGCATTCGTATTCAATTCCTAACCCTGTTACTATCATAAATGGACTCCTCTCTTTGCGTGAACACTTTGAAGGTGGAATTTGAATTTGTGTTCGCTATAGAGCACATCAGGATCCCTCGCCATCAAATCTCCGCATGGTTACATATACTCCAGAAAGTGAAGAGGAAACCCAATTATCCTTCTTAGAAAGCTCAGAATCTTCCCATGCCGGTTCTCAACGGATGTTTATATCCAGCCCCCCCGACAGCACTCAAGCTATTTCCAAGCTCGATGAAGTAGATAACGCTGTTGCTTCAATTGATTCGAGGATGATTTATATGGAGTCTAAGCTGACCTATGTGGATTCAAGGACACTCTCTATAGACTCTAAGATGCAATCGATGGAGTTTAAGCTTCGCTCTATGATTTCCCACATTGAGCGGCTGCTGGATACTCAAACTTTTTTGAAGCTAGACTATGGGCACCACAAGGGCATAATTTATGAGAAGGTGGATACATTTTCTAGCACTGGAAAATCTTCCCAAACTGCTTTAGAGCCAGTCTTATTCGTCAATTGGATGGGCAGCAACATCAGTTTACCGATGACCTTGATAGGGTTAAATTGCAACTTGATGAACTGGTTGAGCACCTCAAGCAGGTTGGTAATGACAAAAAGGGGGAAGGAGGACAAAGTAGACCGGGGGATGGATTAAAAAGATCAGGATAAGAAGGATCGAGCGGCGGACAGGGTAGTATACGGGGTAGAGGACCAAGCCCTAGAGGAGGTAGAGGAGGACCAAGTTCAAGAGGAGGAAGAGGTTCAAGTCCAGGAAGTAATAATCCGAGTGACCCTAGCAACAGATTTAGATATAGTAACTGGTTTTGAGGCTTGGATGGTCAAAATCTGTTAGGAACTAAATTATTTTGAGCTTCCAGTGTAAAGTGGTTAGAGATATATAGAAATCTCTTTACAAGCAGAGTTTTGTCATCACCAAAAAACGGGGAAATTGTTAGGATAAATTTCAGAAGTTTTGGTGATAAAAATTCGCGAGAAATGAAATTCGTAAATCGAACCAAAGTAACAAGATCTGGACGAGACTTACTACGTTGAATGAAGAAATCAGATCGGAGCAGAGCCAAGCTAGACAAGGATAGACCAGCTCAGCGCGTTTGGTCAAAGATGAGTATAGAACCTTAAGAAGTGATGGATTAGTATAGACCAGCTGGACACTTGGATTTACAGGAACCAGCTCAGTATATTGAACTAGCTGAATGCAAAGACAATGCAGGTACCAACTCAGTATTAAGAAACCAGAACGGAAAACCAGCTTGGTACATGACAACGTAAACCAGCTGAGTATAGAAGGACATAGCAAATTGAATTTTGGAATGTTTAAAGCTATGAACAGTCTGAAACAAGACACTTGACATCTGATTTGTATTCGATGGAACTACTATAAGCTAAAACCAGATACGAAGAGATACGGTAAAAAATGAAGACGGCACAGAGTTGCTAAAAAGGGCAATACATTTAAAGAAGCTGTACTTTCAACGTACAAGCATTTAAAGCGTCATAGTAAATTCAATTTGGATGCATTCAACGTGTCTACCGGTAACATTTATTACCGTTGCATCCAAAGAGTATATATAGAAGAGTAAAGAAACTTTCAAGGGGCGACGACATACAACGAGACTATTGAACATACAAGATAACCAGTTCTTCACAGAAGCAGAGTTCATCTTGAACCAGGTTACTTAAGTGACACACGAACAGATTGTTTTCTTTATTCTTCTGTGTCACAATCTCTTCTATTCACACATTCTATAGTATCGAGTGATCATCGTAAAGCATAAACGGAGAGTGTCAAAGTGCTAGTGTAGCAAAACCATCTTAGATCTATGATTGGTGTATTACGAACCAGATCGTGGGTCTGTGTTTAGTTGGTGTTTGCTAGGAGTTCTCGTGGCTGCTGGTTGTGGGAGTGGGTTTGTACAAACGGTTGTCTAAATCAAAGCCTTCTAGTGTAAACCTTCCCACCGAGGAAGAATGGGAGACGTAGGAGAATTTGCTCCGAACTTCAAGAAACAAATTTTTTGTCTCTACAACTTTTACATTCATGCACTTGATTTCAGCTGATTGAGTCATGTTCATTCCGCATAAAAATTATTTTATTACACGAGACAAATGTAGGCACTGAGAACCTTCCTATATGGTATCTCGACTGGAAGTTGGCTTCAAACTATAAAATCTATGATTTTTCAAATAAAAATCAGCAAAGGAGTTCATTCACCCCCCCTCTGAACTCCCGAGCTTTCTTTTCGATCCTAACATGCGAGATAAGTTGACTATCGTGACCTGCGTTGACCATCGTGAGATGAGTTGACTATCACGAACTAATCTGGAGTTCATTAGCTGAATAGAGCATCCTATGCTGAATTGGGAGGGTGCGATCGGATCTAAATCTTCTAAGCTGAGCGGCGTTGAGTATAGCCGGAGATTTTAGTGTAATCTGATTTGTTGTAGTGCGAGTTGGCGGTGTAGCTGATTTGAAATTCTATCGGTTTGAGTAGTAAGGCGTAATCTGGATTCAGCTTGGGAGTTACGCATCGTTCTTAGCTGAGTAGTGAGATCAGGAGTGTTGTGCTGTGTTGATCGATGAAATCAACTTAGGCGTAAGTTGAGGGCGACGAACAGGTTAGGTGAGAGCTGTTAGTGGCATTCGGGTCAATTGTTAGTTGAGTGGATGGTCAAATTGGCGAGAGATTCTTGAGGCGCGCGAGCTAACGAATACGTATTCTTAGTATGCGAGAGCTGGACCGTGTGCGAGAGCTAAGCCGCGTGTGAAAGCGTGATCTTTTAGTGAGCGTGATCTTTCTGTGGACGCGAACTATTGTAAGCGAGAGATGATTTTAGTACTCAATCTGAGTCACATGCCTAAGCTGAATACAGTGTGGATGCGTGAGCTGATCTGAACACTGTAGCCCAGATCTGAAGAACTTAAGTCGTATATATATATATACAACCTTTGACCAACACTTAGGCATTTTTCTTCACCACAAACACCTTATCTTCTGAGAGATTCCGACCCCCATATTTTCCCAAACCCTTGTCGCCACTGTTCATCGACCTGATATTTTCTAGATTTCCGGAGATTGGCTGATCAAATTAGCGAGGGTATTACGGTTGGAAACCTCTCTTCAGGGACAATAAACAAAGCCTAAGGGGCAATCAACAACGCCTAAGGGGCTCCACTAGCTGACACACCACCTGGGCCAGATGAAGTACCTGAAATCCAAATACACAACAAAACATCCCCAAAGGAAGGGGTCAAACCCCAGTACAAAGAGCAACATAATACAGCAGTCAAAAATAGCATGAAATATATCATGTCGTGCAATGAATGAGAGGTATAAAGCATCTTCGGATAACAAATCGGAATCCAAACGAACGGTAATCAACAACTGTGGAAACATCATCGCGGATTCGGGTGCTACCCAGGTATTACCAATGGAAAATAGATGTGACTCATTGTCGACACGAGGACGGGTGCTACCCGATCGGCCGCACGGAATGTCTAGTGTAATACAACCACCCTCCACCATCTATTTAGGCCACTGTAACCTAGTGTGGAGAAAGCGACTCGTTGCGTCGTCAGTGCACTCAATCGTGATTGTGTAACCCAACACCGCATCACGAGAGTAGAACTCAAACAGAGCATCAGATCAACGCTATCAACGAATCACATGGCCCAATATGCTATGCAAATGCAGATAATGTTATGTCATGCTAAACATGATATGTATACTTGAAATTCCAACAAAAACCACCAAAACAGCATACGGTAAACAAAAAAATAGCTCAAGCATCATCACGCAATACAAGGCACACAGTTCAGCACGCACAAGTATATTGACATCCCTATATCAAAGTTGTAATCTCAAGCTCAATTCGTACCTTGCTCAGATCTTACAACAATACCTTAGCAAAGCTCACGACTGAGGACAAATCACACCACTGTCGACTCACAACTCCCAGACAACAGCTCAGGGTGGAGAAATCACGCCAAAAGTCACAAGAGTGTTAGCAGCTCGAGAAGTCCAACAACATATCTTAAAGCACTCAACAACCCAAAACAACCCACACAAATCAAAGACAAGCTCAACACTCAACGAAAACCAGCTCGGAGTGGAACCTGAAACCGACCACGAGGTAAAAAGCTCTAGGCTATAACATCTAGCTCGAACCTACTCCAAAGTTAACGAAACTAGTCTTAATTCTAAGCCAAGAACAAGAAATACCACTTACAGCTAGTAAATACCAGTTCGGATGAGCAACATGACTGGGAGAAGCGACGAACAGCAAGCACTCTATGACTTTGCATTTCCTCTCTGACCACCTCCAGCCACAATATCGGTAGGAAAATGACAGATTTGGAAAGGGGTTTCCAAGGGTGCCTCTCTTGTCCAAATATGATAGGCCAAACTCCGGCAATCAAAACATAAAGGTAATGAACGAACTGTTGGCGCAACGGTGGATCTGGATCCCGCTCCCGGGTGCAGCGGAAGTTTAAAAATTGATTACCTGGGAAAATTCAATACACGAATAATAAAAATAAACATAGGTGTTTAGAGTATTTACCTTTTGCGACTTGGAGGCCGGCTCCGACCAGTCCACAAGGGAAGTGGCCCTTCAACGGTTGATCAGTTGAATGAACGTCCAATCAGGTCCACGACCAAAATCTCAATTCCTTCACTGGTCTGCACTAGACAACCAGTGAATATTTCACGAACGGAACCTTCAAGCCGAGATGGTCGGAACGAATTTCGGCGGCGGCGGGCGACGACGACTTTGTAAGAATGAATAGCTCCCCCTCAGCCCCTATTTAGATATTTCATGGGCTTAAACCATGTTAATGGGCCCAGGTCAGGCCCAGGCCTAGTGAACATTGGTTTCGAGTCCATCGTTCTGGCTTCATCATAATCCCGATCGAGATCTGATTGGATCGATCTGCACAGTTTCCAAAACTGAAAATTATGATATGAAAAAAAAAATTTCGGGCCACCAAAATAGAGCTTAGATCCGTATCAGATATAAGAAAAGTCATAATTCCCCAGACAATTTAGGAAGTCATACTTCCATCATTCCTTCTATTATACTCAACACTTTGAGTACCATTTTCGTACGGGAATTGAAACACCAGTGCTTTTGTGACCCTCAATTGTTTAGGGATACAGCTAGCCGTGTGCTCACAACTCCTTGTGACTCCGAAAACACATTTTCGGACTTACCCATCGGACCATAGTAAAGCGTCTAGAAACATCACCCCATGATCCCCTAGGTATCACTGATAGTGCTCCAATAACCAGTTGGTCATTGTTAGCGTACAGTAGGGTCCTTTCAGCTCAAATATCCCGACTGAATCAACAATCACTGGTAAGTCGAGAGTCTCTAGAGATTCGATAGCCATGGATACATCTTGGAGATCAAATAGTGACATCACATGTGCTACTAGGTCAACTCATTTACCCAAAACACATCTAGACTCTGGCCAGATATTTTTCACACTATTATCTACTAAGATAATATAGGATATCCATGCATAAGGGTGAGCGGTTAATCCTCGACAACGAAGCGTCGACTCCTACATACATCGGGACCTCACCCAATCCCGCCACCTGATGACACCAATGGAGTCGGTAAACGGGTCAAAGTGAGGCACCTATCACGTAGAATGTCAATGACGTTTTGAATAGTAAGGATTAATCTGTACAACCAAGACCTCGGACTTAATAACTCGACAAATGATAACCACTTGGAAAGTTCGAATGAGGGTATCTTGATAGATCACCATGTCACTATCCATCTGCATGATCAGAACATCACTATGTTCCATATAAACGAAACGTGGTACTTTGCATCACATATTCTAGTCTCAAGCTCGGGCGGACCTTATAATCTTTTATATGGCCCAATCAACTAGGAACTAATTTATAACACACAGTGACTATTAGATGTGTTTCATGTCAAATCCACTATCACATCTAACATACACTATAGTGCATTCGAGGTCTTTATCCAACAATTTATAATCCTAATAATGAAGATAAGGAATGCAATAAAAGAATGTGAATTTCATAAATAAAGATCGTTTTACATAGAGTCAACAAGAACCCACATGCCACAAGTTGGCTAGTTGGGCACCTACTCTAACAATCTCCCACTTGCCCTACAATCAACTACTCATGAGATGCAGTCCCATTGCTTCGTGATGTTTTTCAAACAATGGTCCTGGCAATGGCTTCGTAAGTGTGTCAACAATGTTGTCTACAGGAGCGACTCTCTCTACTGCTATGTCACCTCTAGCCACAATATCCCGGATTTTGTTGTATTTCCTCAGTATGTGTTTGGATCTTTGGTGAGACCTAGGTCCCTTTGCTTGCCCAATGGAACCCGTGTTGTCATAGTAAACCGGGACTGGACCATCTCCTTCAGAAATTACACTCAACTCTTGGACAAAATTCCTCATACAAACCGCCTCTTTAGCAGCAGCTGATGCTGCGTTGTACTCAGCCTTAGTGGTTGAATCCACGATTGTGTATTTCTTGGAACTCTTCCAAGAGACAGCACCACCATTGAGCATGAATACAACTCCAGAGGTTGACTTCGAGTCATCCACATCGCATTGGAAGCTAGAATCAGGGTAGGCTTCCAATTTCAGTTCACCACCCCCATAGGCAATGAACATATTCTTAGTCCTTCGTAAGTACTTAAGAATATCTTTCACAACCTTGCAATGAATTTGACCTGGGTTGGCTTGGTAGTGGATCATGACAATCAGAGCATATGTGACATCCAATCTGGTCGAGATCATACCGTACATAATACTACATATTGCTGAGGCATATGGGACACGTGTCATACTCTCTATCTCCTAATCAGTCTTCGGACACATAGACTTAGATAGAGCGACCTCGTGGTACATAGCTAGGTACCCTCACTTGGACTCGACCATGGAGAACCTCTTAAGTATGGTATCGATGTAGATTTCTTGGGTGAGTCCGAGCGTCCTTTTTGATCTATCTCTACAGATCTGAATCGCAAAATATAGGATGCTTCACCCATGTCCTTCATTGAGAATCTATCAGAAAACATACTTTAGTTGACTGCAGCATTTCTACATCATTCCCAATGAGTAGAATGTCAACAACATAATACAAGGAATGTCACAACATTATTAACTACCTTATTATACACACATGGATTCTCGGGATTCTTTATAGGAAACGAACCAGACTCTAGTATTTTTTTATTTTTTTTAAAACATTTGCGGAATACACAAACTGAAAGTATGACTCGTTCCCTTTTAAAATATTTCTAAATCATTTTCTCAACAATACTTTAAACATAAATAAAAAAATATTTAAAAACCTTAAAACATCCATACAGTTTAAAACCACAAGTACTGAAAATAAACATGTTTAAAGCCAACATCTGAAAAGTGTATCATAGTAGAGTGAAAAATAAAAGCGGTCACGGGGTACTGCTGTAGCAGGCGCTCAGAGGTCCTCACCGCCAGTCGGGGTAAATTCAGCAGGATCATCACCTGCACCATTTAAACCTTGTGAGCTTAGAGGCTCAGCATGCTCTATCTTGTATCATAACAAAGTACATACTAATAAAGTAGCATGCAAGCACACTTGTAATAAAATAACGTTAAACCATGAATGTGTGCATGATCTTAAAACATTGCTTCATACATTTCATATCATACATAACATATAGCATACAAAAGGCATGACATAGCATAACATGAAAAACGTATGAGTCGTATCCTGAATTGTGGACCATAGTCGATTGCTCAATCTATAAACCAACGTACCGACGGTGTGGTTCACCCGACCTTACCTCGGGATCCCTATATGTCACACCTCTATGCTGCCAGTTCACCATGCCGTGAACACATGGATCCATAAACTCGTAATACATGGAAATAGAAGTTCAACGGGCCCGGTATCCCGCATCCCCTCATCATAAGTTGCCACAAATCATTCAATCCCTCGGGTTTTGTCTTTTAAAAGAACATGCCTTTAACATTCCATAAAACATTCATGATGCATGCATTTAGTAAAATTATGCAAGTTTAAAAGCTTAGCCCGTTAATGTATATTTAATCATTTCCTTTAAAACATTAATTACAAAGCATACAACATATATGATTAAATATACATTCACAGGCTTCTATATTTTTACTTAAGTCAAGGACTAGTTCAGGAGCCTGGCCCACTACTTCTAGACTAAACTTAAAATTTAACTTAGCCCAAGACTTATAAGAATTTCCTTATAATTTCTGACACATTTTAATTTTGACTGATTTCAACTCAATTTTGACTTTAGAAATCAAAGGTTTAATTTTGACTAATTTCAAAATCAATTTTGATTTCAAATCAAAAAACTAATTTGGAATAATTTCAAAATCATTTTGACCAAATTAAAATCAAGTTTGACTTTAAAATAAATTTAATCAAATTTTGACTTTAAAAATGACAACTTAATCAATTTTGACTCAAACGCCCAAATTTTGACAAAAGATCAATTTTGACCAATTTAAAATCCAATGAACAATTTTGACTTAATTAAAATCAAAAGACTCCAATTTTGACTAAAATATTGAAATAAGCATCCAACTCAATTAAAATTAAAAGTTTGACACACTTTAAAACATTTGGCTATTTTCTTTAAAATTGAACCTTTGACTTAAAATAAAAAATAACAGGTCCATAGTTAAATAACTCGGGTCAACAATAAAAAATTTTGACTCGAGACTCGACAAACCGACCTCGATCCAACCAAACCAATCGGTCCAGCCAAACCGTTCGGCCCATGCAAAACATAACCCTACACTCACACGCCGCCCCCTTGCTGGCCATGCCCGACCAGCGGCCACTCAAATCTTTTGTTCTCCCTGATCCGGCCACCATTTGCCGGAGCCCCGCCGTCTGGACCTTCCCCACGTCCGGCCGGTTCTAATGGGACCAACCACGGCCCCAACCATGGGCCACACTGAACGCACGATGGCTGGGAAGTGGGCTGCTCGCCGCGCGCCACACGCAACCGTGCGCAATGCATGGCTCGACCAAGGTGGTCGAGCCACCTTCCTTACATTAAAGGGGCCATCACTTGACCACCATAGAACCACCATGAACCGTTCCTTAGCTCCTAGAACCCACCTTGGCCAAAGCCTTAAAAGATTGAATAAAAAACGTGAGGAAAACAATGGCACATGCATGGATCTGTATGAATCGTGCATAGATCTATAAAAACACAAACAATTCATGCATTAAACTTTAAAAACAGATTAATATAGTTGAAATGGTGAACAAATAATCGATATCACATGACTGGTTTGAAGAAAAGGTATATCTGCGAGTTACCGACGTAGAGGACACGAGATCGGGGCATGATCGACTTTGGATCACCAAACTTGACCAAATTTCGATGGTGGCTGGTGGTGGAGGAGGAGGAGACGACTGCTAGTGAATGAGGGGGCTAGGTTTTGATAAAAATTTGTGTTTTGGAAATAATGGGGTGACAAGTTTGACCCCTATAGTTTAAGTAAGAAAAAGGAATGATTTTGACAGGTTTGCCCCTCCATTAATTAAAAAAGCTAATTAAATTTCATAACTTGGCTTCAGAGATATAATATTTTCGAAGCCCCCAATATTTTAAAACACTTTAAAATCAAGCAAAACAGCCCGTATAGACAAAAAACGGGTCCCCTAGAAAATAATCATAAAAGCCCCAATTTTAAGAAATTGTTTCTTAAAAATAATAAATTTATTCATAAAAATCTAATAACTTAAACTCTCAAATAATTTTCATTGTCTCATCCACGCGTCCGTAACTCAAACCGGCTGAAAAACAAGACATGCATACCATGAAACATAAAATCATAATCAAATCCTATAAAATGGCATGTAATCATCTAAAATTATTTTCCCCCTAGTCATACACTCATTTTTACGTAGTCAGGAATTTCTAGGCGTTACAACTCTCCCCCCTTATAGGAATTTCGTCCCCGAAATTGAGTACGTACCAAATAACTCCGGGTAGAGCGTCCGTATATCGGCCGCAGTCTCCCAGGTACCTTCATCCTCCGAGTATTCTGCCACCGGACTTTTACCATCGGAATACTCCGTGCTCTCAGTTGCGCTCCTCCCGAGCTAGAATCTACATTGGTCGCTCCTCAAAAGACAAATCTGGTGCCAACTGGAGCGGCTCAAAATCCAACACGTGTGATGGATTCGGAACATACTTCCGCAGCATCGAGATATTTAACACATTACGAACTGCTGACAAGCTGGGTGGTAACGCTACTCGATACGCCAGAGTACCAACCCTATCCAAAATCTCGAATGGCCCAATAAACCTCGGGCTGAGCTTGCCTCTCCGGCCAAAGCGCATCACACCCTTTATGAGTGATATACTCACAAGCACATGGTCCCCAACAACTAGCTCCAGATCCCGTCGTCTCTGATCGGCATAACTCTTCTGACGACTCTGGGCTGTCCTCATCCGATCTCGAATCCTCGTCACGATATCCTCTGTCTGCTGCACTAACTTCGGCCCAGTCATCACTCTCTCTCCGACCTCGTCACAGTGCACGGCAGATCTGCATCTCCTCCCATACAGCGCCTCATACGGAGCCATCCCTATCGATTTCTGAAAGCTGTTGTTCTACGTGAACTCGACCAGTGGCAACCTCGAGTTCCACGTACCCTGGAAATATATGACACAAGTTCTCAGCAAATCCTACAGAATCTGGATGACCCTCTCTGATTGAAACGAACCAGACTCTAGAATTTTTTTTTTAAAACATATGCGGAAGCAAACATAAACTTAAAGTATGGCTCGTTCCTTTCTAAAACATTTCTAAACCATTTTCTCAAAAATACTATAAACATAAATAAAGGAATATTTAAAACGTTGAAACATTCAAGCGGAATAAATTCAATGAGTAAAAATACTGGAAGTAAGCATGTTTAAAAACCAATATCTAAAACTGTATCATGACAGACTAAAACATAAAGGCAGTCACAGGGTACTGCTGCAACAGGCACTCAGACGTCCTCACCGCCAGTCGGGATATACTCATCGGCAGGATCATCACCTGCACCATTTAAAACTAGTGAGCCTAGAGGCTCAGCATGCTCTATCGTAATACATAACAAAGTACATACTAATAAAATCGCACGCAAGCACATACTTGTAATTAAAATAACATTAAAGCGTGAATGCGTGCATGATCTTAGAACATTTCATATCGTACATTTCATATCATAACATATCATATAACATATAAGGCATGGCATAACGTAACCTGTAAAAATGTATGAGTCGTATCAGTGAATGTGAGCGAATAACATTAAAGCGTGAATGCGTGCATGATCTTAGAACATTTCATATCGTACATTTCATATCATAACATATCATATAACATATAAGGCATGGCATAACGTAACCTGTAAAAATGTATGAGTCGTATCAGTGAATGTGAGCGGGCGTATGACTGATCAGTTGTAATAACCAAAGTACGTGGCAGTTTGGTTCACCCCGATATCACACGAGGATCCCTATATGTCACACTTTTCCTATAAATTGCCACTTCACCTCGATATCAGACGAGGATCCATAGGCCCTATAATCATACCTAAAAACAGGGGATCCCCGGGCCCGGCTACCCGGCTAACTCCCATCATAGAACTTTACCACATCACTTCAATCCTTCGGTTTTTAACATAAAAAGAGACATGTCTGATCGTTTCATAAAATCTCATGATGCGTGAATTTCTTAAAATCATCCAATTTAAAAGTTTAGCCCCTTAATGCATATTTAATCATTTTCTTTAAATCATTTACGTACATAAAATACTACATATATAATTAAACATACATTTACGGGCTTCTACATTTATTCTACTTAGGTCAAGGATTGATTCTGGGGCCTGGCTCATCACTTCTAGACTAATAATCATCGCTCTAAATTCAGCCGATGAACCGAATGTTCACCCCCTTTAAACATTTTTGCCTAATTTCTTTAAATTTTTTATTTCTTAAAAACAAGGCTAAAGGGACTACTTAAAATCAATTTTGACTTCTAATTTGGACTTATAAAAATCGATTTTGACTTTTAAAATCATTTTAAATCAATTTTTTGTTGGGGATCCGGATCCGCCCCCCGGCGAGGCAGCGGAAGAACATAGAATAAAAGTCGGGAGACGATCAATACGAAAAATTCAAAACAAACTACGACATTCATAGGATGTTTTAGACGATTACCTTGCTGGCACTTGTGCCTGGCTCCAACCGTAGTTACAATAACGTCGGCTCTTCTCGATAGACTGCGGTAGATATCACCAATCCGGTCCACGACCAGAACCGAGACTCCTTCGTCAGCCTGAACTAGAAGCACTGACGAATTATGCACGAACGGATTCTCCTCGTCGAGTTGGCCGGAAACGAATTTCCGGCGACAACGGACGGCGGCGACGGCGTTTGGAGTGGAGGGAAGGGGGGCGGCCACTTTGTGTCTAGGGTTAGGTTTGAGATGTATCAAGTTGTGAGTTAATTAAGTCTCTTAAGTATATTGAAATAGATTAAGTGTTGGACTTGGACCGGCCCAACGGTCCCGGGTCCAACAATGAACATTCAGTTCATCTCCACCACCGAGACTTCATCGTAACTCCGATCGCCGATCAGATCGAACCGATCGACTCAGTTTCCGAAAATGAATAATATGATCTGAAAAACCGTTTTTCAGAACCCCAGTGCAAAATGACCATTTTGCCCCTCAACAGCGGGAAACCCCGGTTTGACCCCTGTTGACTTTTGGGAAGTCGCACTTCCCGAAATCCTCTTCTCGTGCTCAACACATTGAGCTGAGTATCAATGCGAGAATCTCGAATCTAGTACTTGTGTGACCCTCAATGGTTCAGGGATACAGATAGCCGTGGGCCCACAACCATTGTGGCTCCGGAATCACAATTCCGGACCTGCCCAACGGATCATGGTAAAGCGTCTAGCAACATCGCCCCATGATCCCCTAGGTATCACTGATAGTGCCTGCAAGAACCAGTCGGTCGTTGTTAGCGTACAGTACGATCCTTTCAATCCATATATCCCGATCAGATCAACGATAAATCGAGAGTCGCTATAGATCCGATAGCTATGCATACATCTTGGAGATCGAAGAGTGACATCGCGAGTGTAACTAGGTAAACACATTTACCTAAAACACTTCTAGTACTCTGGCCAGAGATTTATAAACTATTATCCCCTCAGATAGCATAGGATATCCACGCATGTCTGCGAGCGGTGAATCCTCGACAACGATGCATCGACTCCTACATGCATCGGGGTCTCACCCAATCCCGCCGCCTGATGACCCCAAGTGAGTCGGAAAACGAGTCAAAGTGAGACGCCTATCATGTAGAGTCTCAATGACGTTTCGAGTCGTGAGGACTAATCAGTACAACCAAGATCTCGGACTTATCCACTCGATAAATGGTAACCACTTGGAAAGTCTGAACGAGGATAGTTTGATAGATCACCAGGTCACTATCTATCTGCATGCTCAGAACATCACAATGTTCCCTACCAATGAAACATGGTACTTCGCATCGCAGATACTAGTCTCGAACTCGGGCGGCCTTATCCTCATTTTGACGGCCCAATCGACTAGGAACATGTTCAGAATACACAGCGACTATTAGATGTGTTTCATGATAGCCGTCATACCCACTATCACATCTAACATACGCTTAAGTGCATTCTAGGTCTTTACTCAACGCAATTGTAAATCATTACACACATAATGAAAGTAAAGAACGCCATATAAAAGAATGCGAATATTATATATAAAGACTGTTTCATACAAGAGTCTATAAACCCACACGCCACAAGTTGGCTAGTTGTGCATCTACTCTAACAATCTCCCACTTGCCCTAAAGCCAACTACTCATCAGACGCAGTCCCATTGTTTCGTGATGTTTTTCAAACAACGGTCCAGGCAAGGGCTTCGTAAGTGGATCAGCAACGTTGTCCGCAGAGGTGACTCTCTCAACTGCTATGTCACCTCTAGCCACAATATCCCGGATTATGTGGTATTTCCTCAGTATGTGTTTGGATCTTTGGTGAGACCTAGGCTCTTTTGCTTGCGCAACGGCACCCGTGTTGTCGCAGTACACCGGTTAGTCCTTCGTAAGTACTTAAGAATATCCTTCACGGCCTTCCAATGCAATTGGCCGGGGTTGGCCTGGTAACGGCTCGTGACACTCAGAGCATATTCGACGTCCGGTCTAGTCGAGATCATGCCATACATAATACTACCTATAGCCGAGGCATATGGTACTCGTGCCATACTCTCTATCTCTCCATCAGTCTTTGGAGACATAGACTTAGATATAGTGACCCCGTGGCACATAGGTAGGTGTCCTCTCTTGGACTCTTCCATAGAGAACCTCTTAAGTATGGTATCGATGTAGGTAGCTTGGGTGAGTCCGAGCATCCGTTTAGATCTATCCCGATAGATCTGTATTCCAAGAATATAGGATGCTTCACCCATGTCCTTCATCGAAAATCTACTAGACAACCATACTTTAGTTGACTGCAACATTCCTACATCATTCCCAATGAGTAGAATGTCATCAACATAAAGTACTAGGAACGTCACAGCATTTTTAACTACCTTCTTGTAAACGCATGGCTCCTCGGGATTCTTGATGAAACCAAATTCCTTAATTGTTTCATCGAATCTTAGGTTCCAACTTCGTGATGCTTGTCTGAGACCGTAGATCGATCTCTGAAGCTTGCATACCTTTTGCTCGCTTCCAACAGATGTGAAACCCTCAGGCTGCATCATATAGATCTCTTCCTTAATGTTTCCATTAAGGAACACAGTTTTCACATCCATTTGCCATATCTCATAGTCGTACCATGCGGCTATGGCTAACAGTATTCTAATTGACTTGAACATTGCAACTGGCGAGAAGGTTTCATCATAGTCAACACCTTGCCTTTGAGTGTAACCTTTCGCGACCAGTCGCACCTTGTAGGTCATTACCTTACCATCAGGCCCAAGTTTCCTCTTGTATACCCATTTGCACCCAATAGGAACAATTCCTTCGGGAGGGTTAACGAGAGTCCAAACTTGGTTAGCATGCATTGAGTCAAACTCAGACTGCATTGCTTCAAGCCACAAGTTAGAATCAGCATCGGAAATTGCCTCC
>KQ990855.1:367148-391130 GCA_001598015.1 Dorcoceras hygrometricum | reverse complement strand
CAATCGACTAGGAACATGTTCAGAATACACAGCGACTATTAGATGTGTTTCATGATAGCCGTCATACCCACTATCACATCTAACATACGCTTAAGTGCATTCTAGGTCTTTACTCAACGCAATTGTAAATCATTACACACATAATGAAATTAAAGAACACCATATAAAAGAATGCGAATATTATATATAAAGATTGTTTCATACAAGAGTCTATAAACCCACACGCCACAAGTTGGCTAGTTGGGCATCTACTCTAACATTTTTGACATCAAAAGCCGATTTTGACCAAAAGACCGATTTTGACCAAATTAAATCCCAAAAATTGATTTTGACTTAACTAAAATACCTAAAGCCCTAATTTTGACTAAAAGCTTAAAATTAACCATGACTTAAATTATTTAAAAAGGTTTGACTCAATTTTGACCTTCTGGCTATTTCTTTAAAATTGGACCTTTGACACATTAATTAAAATAACAGGTCCATAATTAAAATAACTTGACTCCATTTTAAAACGTTTGACTCGAGACTCGAAGAACCGATCCAATCCAACCAAACCAGCCAAAACCGATTCACTTAGACCGAACTAATGCTCCAAAAAAAAACCTAGGTCGAAACACACACACACACACCAGCCACCGCCGCGACCAGTCCCTGGTTTTCACATCCGTTCTCCCTGCTCCGGCCACCACTGGACGGAGTCCCGCTGGATGGACAACCCCCAGGTCCAGCCGGTCCTAACCTGACCAGCCTTGGCCCAAACCGTGGTCGCACGAGAGAGCACAACCTAGGTGAAGGTGACGCATAGCGCGGCCAGACAACACACAACAGAAGGTGTTTTTCATGCAGCCGCTGGTTCGATCACTATTTCTGAGTTTTTGTATACCCTTAGGCCACCCTAGGATCCTCAATCGAACCCCTGACCATGATCCATGACCCCTGGACCAACCACGAACCGAAACACCATGAAAAAAAATTGAGAAACATGAAGCCGATCATGAGTCATGCATGAACTAGAGCAAGGATGAGTAGATCTGAAATAATCACAATTAATTCACATAAATTTTCATAAAAGCAGTCTAACATAGTTTAAATGGTGAGAAAAAAGGATGGGTATCACATGCCTGGGTTGAAGAATATGTAGATCTGCGAGATACCAGCGTTGTAGACGCGAGATCGGGGCGCAACCGGCCTTGGATCGTCAAGCTCCTTCAATGGCTGAAAGTTTCGAATTTTTGTGTGCTAATGAACTGGAGAGGAAGGCTGGTGTGTGAAGAGGATGATATGTTTAGTGTAGATTTGTGTTTAAGGAATAATGAAAGTGCCTATAATAACTCCTCTTGTTTTAATTATGCAAAATACAAGCTTGTCCCTATAATTATATTAAAAAGGTGTTTAGAACTCATACTTGAGCTTTAAAGATTACAAAATTTCGAAATCTAGGCCTCCTCATAATTTAAAATGCCTAAAAACGCAATATACCAGCCCGTATAGGTGAAAAACGGGTTCCCCTCCAAAATAATCATAAAAACTCAAATTTTCAGAAATTGTTTCTTAAAATAAAATAGTTTCATTCTTAAAATCCAATAACTTAAAAATCTCAAATTATTTTCATTCCGCTCGGCCCTAATCTCGTCCACACGTCCGTAGCTCAAGCAGGCTGAAAAATAACACATGCATACCATGCAGCATAAAATCATAAATAATTCACATAAAATGGCATGTAATCATCTAAAAATATTTTCCTCCTAGTCATGCACTCATTTCTACGTAGTCAGGAAATTCTAGGCGTTACAACTCTCCGCCCTTATAGGAATTTCTTCCCCGAAATTGAGTACGTTCCGAATAACTCCAGGTAGCGCGTCCGTATATCGGCCTCGGTCTCCCAGGTAGCCTCATCCTCCGAGTGGTTCTGCCACCAGACCTTGACCATCGGAATACTCCGCTATCTCAGCCTACGCTCCTCCCTAGCTAGAATCTGCATAGGTCGCTCCTCAAACGATAAGTCTGGTGCCAACTGGAGCGGCTCAAAATCCAACACATGAGACGGGTTCGATTGTACTTCCGCAGCATCGAGATATGGAAGACATTATGCACTGCTGACAGACTAGGTGGTAACGCTACTCGATAAGCCAGAGTACCAACCCTCTCCAAAATCTTGAATGACCCAACAAACCGAGGGCTAAGCTTGCCCCTCCGGCCAAAATGCATCACCCCCTTCATGGGCGATATCCTCACAAACACATGATCTCCTACAGCCAGCTCCAAATCTCGTCGTCTCTGATCGGGAAAACTCTTCTGACGACTCTGGGCTGTCCTCATCCTATCCCGTATCCTCATCACAACATCTGCTGTCTGCTGCACTAACTCCGGCCCAGCAAGCACCTCTCGCCAACCTCGTCCCATTGTACGCGGGATCTGCATCTCCTACCATACAGCGCCTCATACGGAGCCATCCCAATCGATACCTGAAAGTTGTTGTTGTACGCGAACTCTACCAGCGGCAATCTCGAGTCCCACGTACCCTGGAAATCTATCACACAAGATCTCAGCAAATCCTCTAAGATCTGGATGACCCTCTCTGACTGTCCGTCGGTCTGCAGATGAAAAGCTGTACTGAACGACAGTCTAGTCCCCAAAGCGGCATACAAACTCCTCCAAAACGCAGACGTGAATCTGGTGTCTCTGTCCGACACTATCGAGACTGGTATGCCATGCAGTCTGACCACCTCTCGGATATAAAGCACTTCGTACTATGTCAGGGTAAAAGTAGTCTTACCGGTAAGAAATGCACTGACTTGGTGAGTCTGTCCACAATCACCCATATAGCCGTGAACCCTCTGGGACTCCTGGGCAATCCAACCACAAAATCCATCGTGATATGCTCCCACTTCCAGTCAGGAATGGGAAGTGGCTGCAACAACCTGCCGATCGCTAATGCTCTGCCTTGACCTGCTGACAGGTCAAGCACTCAATTACGAATCTCCCTATGTCTTTCTTCATCCCTGGCCACCAATAAAATGTCTGCAAATCTCTGTACATCTTCGTACTCCCTGGGTGGATGGAGTATGTCGATGCATGAGCCTCAGATAAGATCTCGGCTCTCAATTGACCAGTGCTCGGCACCCACATCCGGCCTCTGAAACGGACTATCCCATCCTCAACAGTGTACAGACCTCGTCCTCTGTCCTCATCATGCTGCCTCTACTGCTGTAACTGCTCATCGGAAGCCTGCCCCTCTCTTATCCGCTCTCTAAGAGTCGGTTGAATAGTGAGCGCTTCTAAACTCGGCGCACAACCTCCTGCATAGACTCTAGGCCGAATCTCTGAATCTCAGTCTGTAGTGGCCTCTCAACTGAAAAACAAGCCACCACTGCAGTCTTCTGGCTCAAAGCGTCTGCCACTACATTAGCCTTATCCGGATGGTAGCTAATGTCACAGTCATAATCCTTCACCAACTCTAACCATCTGAGATGCCTCATGTTCAGCTCATTCTGGGTGAAGAAGTACTTGAGGCTCTTGTGGTCGTTGAATATCTGACACTTCTCGCCATAAAAATAGTGCCTCCAAATCTTCAGCGCAAACACCACTGCAGCAAGCTCCAAATCATGCATCGGATAATTCTTCTCATAACTATTCAGCTGCCTCAACGTATATGCAATAACCTTACCACCCTGCATCAGAACTGCACCCAAACCACTCAAATACGCATCTGTATAAACCACGAATTCCTCGTGGTCCACTGGAATCGCTAATACTGGTGTTGAAGTAAGAGCCTCCTTCAGCTGATCAAAGCTCCTCTGACACTCGGGACTCCATACATACTTTGCATTTTTCTTGGTCAAGGCTGTCATGGGCACTGAGATAGAAGAGAAGCCCTTGATGAATTTTCGATAATAACATGCCAAGCCCAAGAAACTACGAATCTCCGCTGCATTCCTCGGAATCCCCCAGTTCTGCACTGCCTCCACCTTTGATGGGTCCATAGAAATCCCATCTCGCGATACAATATGCCCTAAGAAAGCCACCATGATCTAGCCAAAACTCGCACTTGATGAACTTGGCATAAAATCTATGCTCCCTCAAATTCTGCAAAGCTGTGTGCAAGTGCTGTATGTGCTCCTCCAAGCTCCTCAAATAGATCAGAATATCGTCGATGAACACAATGATGAACTGGTCCAGATACTGCCTAAATACCCTGTTCATCAGATCCATGAAAATCCTTGGGGCATTCGTCAGGCCAAACGGCATCACCAAAAACTCGTAGTGGCCGTAGAGTGTCCTAAAAGCAGTCTTAGACACGTCCTCCTCTCTAACTCTCAGCTGATGGTAGCCAGCCAGATCTCAGATCAATCTTCGAGAACACAGAAGCTCCCTGCAACTGATCAAATAAATCTTCAATCCTCGGAGTGGATACTTATTCTTCACTGTGACTCTGTTCCTCCCGGTAGTCAATGCACAACCTCATGCTACCATCCTTCTTCTTTAAAAAAAACACTGGAACGCCCCATGGAGAAAATCTAGGGCGAATGAACCCCTTATCAAGAAACTCCTGAATCTGCTCCTTAAGCTCCTTCATCTCTGTAGGAGCTAATCGATAAGGTGCCTTAGAGATAGGCACTGTCCCTGGTATCAGCTCAATAGAAAACTCCACCTCTCGCTCCAGTGGAACTCCCACTACATCATCATGAAAGACGTCTGCATAATCTCTGACTACCTCCACATCAGATAGTGAAGGGCCTTCTGAATCTCCAGAAGCGGTAACACTGGCCAAGAAGGCCTGACATCCATGCTCAACTTGTTAGAGTAGATGCCCAACTAGCCAACTTGTGGCGTGTGGGTTCTTATTGACTCTTTGTATAACGACCTTTATTTATGAAATTCGTATTCTTTTATGGCATTCTTTATTTTCATTATTTTATAATGTTAACAATTGTGTTGGATAAAGACCTAGAATGCACCATAGTGTATGTTAGATGTGATAGTGGATATGATGGCTATCATGAAACACATCTAATAGTCACTGTGTATTCTAAACTCGTTCCTAGTTGATTGGGCCGTCAAAATGAGGATAAGGCCGCCCGAGCTTTAGACTAGCATCTGTGATGTGAAGTACCACGTTTCATTGGTAGGGAACATTGTGATCTGAGCATGCAGATGGATAGTGACCTGGTGATCTATCGAACTACCCTCGTTCGGACTTTACAAGTGGTTACCATTTGTCGAGTGGATTAAGTCCGAGGTATTGGTTGTACAGATTAGCCCTTATTACTCGAAACGTCATTGAGACTCTACATGATAGGTGCCTCACTTTGACCCGTTTACCGACTCAGTTGGGGTCATTATGTGGCGGGATTGGGTGAGATCCCGATGCATGTAGGAGTCGATGCTTCGTTGTCGAGGATTCACCGCTCGCCTTTGTGCGTGGATATCCTATGCTATCTGAGTAGAAAATAATGTAATAAATCACTGGCCAGAGTACTGGATGTGTTTTAGGTAAATGGGTTTACCTAGTAACACACGTGATGTCACTATTTGATCTCCGAGATGTATGCATGGTTATTGGATCTCTAGCGACTCTCGATTTACCAATGGTCGTTGATCTGATCGGGATATATGTGTTAAAAGGACCGTACTGTACGCTAACCATGACCAACTGGTTCTTGCAGGCACTATCAGTGATACCTAGGGGATCATGGGGTGATGTTGCTAGGCGCTTTACCATGATCCGATGGGCTAGTCCGAAAATGTGGTTTCGGAGTCACACATGTTGTGGGCCCACGGCTAGCTGTATCCCTGAACCATTGAGGGTCACACAAGTACTGGTTTCTCGATTATCGCATGGAATTTAAGATCAATTTGTTGAGCATAGGATGAGGAAGGATGGAAGTGCGACTTCCTAAAGGTCAACAGGGGTCAAAATGCAATTTCGCTAATGTTTGGGCTAGTTTGACTATCCTTGAAACTTGAAGGGGCCAAACTGCTATTTTGGACTAGGTGGTCCGAAAAATTGTTTTCGCATCATAATACTTAGTTTTGTAAACTGTGTAGATCGGTCCGATCTGATCGTCGATCGGGATTATGATGGAGCCACGGTGATGCAGTTGAACCGAATGTTCATACGGGACTGGGCCTGACCCAGGCCCATTGGGCCGGTTCAAGCCCATCACAAGTCTATATATACATGACCTAGGGTTTGCATGACACACTCTACAACACCAAAACCCTAGTAGCCGCCTCCCTCCCCTCTCTCCCACTCACGGCAGCCGCCCCCCCTCTTGCGCCGCCGCCCATCGCGCACCGCCGCCGCCGTCCGTAGTTGTCGCCGTCAGACTTGTTCCGACTGTCGCGACGAGGAGATTCAGTCCATGAAATATTCGTCACGTTTTCTAGTGCAGACTGACGAAGGGATCGTGATTTCAGTCGTGGACCGGATTAGGAGAACGACGACCGCCAACCGTTGAAGTGCCGATTTCCTCGTGAAATTGGTCGTAGCCAGGCGCCTAGACGCCAGCAAGGTACCAAACTAAACATCCTATGGATGTTTATTGTTGATTTATGTTATGTATTGACCGTTTTCGGTGCAAAGTTTTTAAATTTCCGCTGTGCCCCAGGAACGGGATCCGGATCCGCCGCTGCGCCAACACAACTAGCCTCCTGGCCTGCAGAAAAGATATGAATCTGGGCTTCCGCGGCCTCCTAACAGCCTCAAATAAGAAGGCCTCCTGCCCTGGCGGTCTGATATAAACCGTCCTCTGCTGAAAATAAATCACGGCTCCAAACTATGTCAGCCAATCCATACCTAGGATGAGGTCAAATCCTGTCATTGGTAAAACGACCAAATCTGCTCTAACTGCATGATCCTGAAATGTCATCGTCAAATCCTGCACGACGCTGGTCGTCGTCAACTCCTCTCCTGACGGAACCGTCACGGCGAGAGCTACCCCCATGCCCTCCGGAATAATTCCCATCCTCTGTGTGAATGCACTCGAAATAAACGAGTGGGTCATCCTTGAGTCTAGCAAAGCGAGTGTAGTGACCCCACGCACAAGAACCTCACCTGAAACAGAAACGTCACACAGGTACGCGTTTACGGTCATACTAAATCCCAAAAGAAGATTAGATACCTAAAACAGTTCTAAGTTCGCTAGTCCTATCCGTCCGAGTTCTCAAAGCAAGTCCTAGAAGTCCTATAGTTCCCACCTATGTTCACCTAGCAACTAAGGCCACAAGTTTCCTAGCAGTACTCTATCTAGCATGCAGTTCTAAGACACCAAGTTAGTGACATGTCAAAACGCGGAACGACGGAAATCTAAACGGAATACTTGTGAGCAAAGTCGTGTCCGGATCTGTAGCTTCAGCTTGCATCATGAACACACGACCAGTGGCCTGTCTCCTCTTAGGGCAGTCCCTATGCCCTGGATCCTTGCAGTGGAAACACCTGCCAGTCCCTAGCATACAAGGTCCTGGATACCGCTTACTGCACTCCTTGCAGACTGGAAACTCTACAGATCTAGGGGCGCTGGCCCCCTACTGCTGTGGCCTCTGCTGGCCCTGCTTTCTCTGCTGCTGCTGAGACGGGCCCTTAGAAGGCCCCCGAAAAGGTCTCTTCACTGGTGGCTGCAAATACTGGCCCCTGACGGGCTGTTTTATCTGTCTCTTCCTCTGATATTCCTCCGTCATATCCTTCCGACCCCACTCAGACCGGTAATCCCTATTCATTGTCGCCATATAAGTCTCCACGACCGCCATGTTGACATCGTGGCGGATGTCAGGTCACAGTCCATCAGTAAACTGCCTCAACTTCTCAATCTCGACTGTAGCAATCGAGGGCGCAAATGTACACCCTCGCTCAAACTGCCTCACATACTCAACAACAGTCTTGTCTCCCTGGCGGAGAATCATAAACTCCCGAATCAGCTGGCTCTGGGCATCTACAGGAAAATACTTCTCGTAAAAGACTTTCTTGAACTCTCCCCATGACAGGCTCTCAAGATACAGTCCAACCACTGCGCCTTTCCACCATAGAGCGGCGTCTCCCTTCAGCATGAAAATGGCACAACGGACCTTGTCGGGCGCAAATGTACACCCTCGCTCAAACTGCCTCACATACTCAACAACAGTCTTGTCTCCCTGGCGGAGAATCATAAACTCCCGAATCAGCTGGCTCTGGGCATCTACAGGAAAATACTTCTCGTAAAAGACTTTCTTGAACTCTCCCCATGACAGGCTCTCAAGATACAGTCCAACCACTGCGCCTTTCCACCATAGAGCGGCGTCTCCCTTCAGCATGAAAATGGCACAACGGACCTTGTCGGCATCCTCTAGACCCATGTAGTCATAGATAGTCTCCATGGATCGAATCCACTCCTCAGAAACAACTGGATCAGTGGTGCCAACAAACTACTTAGGTCCCTGCTTGCGGAACCTCTCTGCCACGTCTTCTTCATGCGACTTCCCGGGTCGCTCTGACTGACGCTCCAATAGCCTGGTAATCCCAGCAAGCATGTCCACGCTAGCTCGCTCATACGGAGTCAACTGAGGTGGTGGGGGAGGAGGAGGAGGTGTAGCATCATCATGTTGGCTCCTATCATGTCGGGGGGGCATTGTTCTGATACACCAAATTCTTATCACGTAAATCTAAGTGCATGACTAAGCGTCTAATTTTAAAAATCTAAGGCCAAAACTCATGCAAGGCTAAAACATGCACCATGCTAACATAAAAATAAATAATAAAATAATAAAACTCACAGACTGGTAGTGCGACTTATGAGCTCCACGCAGCAGGAAAGTACCCCACCGATCTGATACCAACTAAAACGAACCGGACTCTAGAAAATTTTATTTTTTTTAAAACATATGCGGAAGCAAACATAAACTTAAAGTATGGCTCGTTCTTTTCTAAAACATTTCTAAACCATTTTCTCACAAATATTATAAACATAAATTAAGGAATATTTAAAACGTTGAAACATTCAAGCGGAATAAATTCACTGAGTAAAAATACTGGAAGTAAGCATGTTTAAAAACCAATATCTAAAACTGTATCATGACAAGCTAAAACATAAAGGCGGTCACGGGGCTGCAACAGGCGCTCAGACATCCTCACCGCCAGTCGGGATATACTCATCGGCAGGGTCATCACCTGCACCATTTAAACCTAGTGAGCCTAGAGGCTAATCATGCTCTATCGTAATACATAACAAAGTACATACTAATAAAATTGCACGCAGGCACATACTTGTAATTAAAATACCATTAAAGCGTGAATGCGTGCATGATCTTAGAACATTTTATATCATACATTTCATATCATAACATATCATATAACATATAAGGCATGACATAACGTAACCTGAAAAAACGTATGAGTCGTATCAGTGAATGTGAGCGGGCGTATGACTGATCAGTCGTAATAACCAACGTACGTGGCGGTTTGGTTCACCCCGATATCACACGAGGATCCATATATGTCACACCTTCCTATAAATTGCCACTTCACCCCGATATCACTCGAGGATCTATAGGCCCTATAATCATACCTAAAAACAGAGGATCCTCGGGTCCGGCTACCCGGCTAACTTCCATCATAGAACTTTGCCACATCACTTCGATCCCTCGGGTTTTAACTTAAAAAGAGACATGTCTGATCGTTTCATAAAATCTCATGATGCGTGAATTTCTTAAAATCATGTAATTTAAAAGTTTAGCCCGTTAATACATATTTCATATCATAACATATCATATAACATATAAGTCATGGCATAACGTAACCTGAAAAAACGTATGAGTCGTATCAGTGAATGTGAGTGGGCGTATGACTGATCAGTCGTAATAACAAATGTACGTGGCGGTTTGGTTCACCCGATATCACACGAGGATCCATATATGTCACACCTTTCCTATAAATTGCCACTTCACCTCGATATCACTCGAGGATCCATAGGCCCTATAATCATACCTAAAAACAGGGGATCCTCGGGCCCGGCTACCCGGCTAACTCCCATCATTGAACTTTGCCACATCACTTCGATCCCTCGGGTATGTCTGATCGTTTCATAAATCTCATTATGCGTGAATTTCTTAAAATCATGCAATTTAAAAGTTTAGCCCGTTAATACATATTTAATCATTTCATTTAAATCATTTACGTACATAAAATACTACATATATAATTAAACATACATTTACGGGCTTCTACATTTTTCTACTTCGGTCAAGGATTGATTCCGGGTCCTGGATCACCACTTCTAAACTAATCATCGCTATAAACTCAGCCGATGAACCGAATGTTCACCCCCTTTAAACATTTTTGCCTGATTTCTTTAAATTTTTTATTTCTTAAAAACAAGGCTAAAGGAACTAATTAAAATCAATTTTGACTTCTAGAAACCAATTTGGACTTATAAAAATCGATTTTTACTTTTAAAAGCAATTTAAATCAATTTTGACCTCAAAAGTCGATTTTGACCAAATTAAATCCCAAAAATTGATTTTGAATTAATTAAAATACCTAAAGCCCTAATTTTGACTAAAAACTTAAAATTAACCATAACTTAAATTATTTAAAAAGGTTTGACTCAATTTTGACCTTCTGGCAATTTTTTTTAAAATTGGACATTTGACACATTAATTAAAATAACAGGTCAATAATTAAAATAACTTGACCCCATTTTAAAACGTTTGACTCGAGATTCAAAGAACCGATCTGGTCCAACCAAACCAGCCAAAACAGGTTCACTTAGACCGAACAATGCTCCAAAAAAACCTAGGCCGAAACACACACACACACCAGCCGCCGCCGCTGCGACCAGTCCCTGGTTTTCACATCCGTTCTCTCTGCTCCGGCCACCACTGGCTGGAGTCCCACCGGCTGGACAACCCCAGGTCTAGTCGGTCCTAACCTGACCAGCCTTGGCCCAAACCGTGGTCGCACGAGAGAGCACGACCCAGGTGAAGGCGACGCACCGCGCGGCCAAAAAACACACAACATAAGGTGTTTTGCATGCAGCCGCTGGTTCGATTAGTATTTCTGAGTTTTTGTCTACCCATAGGCCACCCTAGGATCCTCACTCGACCCCCTTACCAGGAGCCGTGACCCCTTGACCAACCACGAACCGAAACACCATGAAAAAAAAATCGATAAACATGAAGCCGATCATGAGTCATGCATGAACTAGAGCAAGGATGAGTAGATATGAAATAATCACAATTAATTCCCATGAATTTTCATAAAATCAGTCTAATATAATTTAAATGGTGAGAAAAAGGATGGACATCACATGCCTGGGTTGAAGAATATGTTGATCTGCGAGATACCGGCGTTGTAGACGCGAGATCGGGGGGCAACAGGCCTTGGATCGTCAAGCTCCTTCAATGGCTGAAAGTTTCGAATTTTTGTGTGCTAATGAAGTGGAGAGGACGGCTGGTGTGTGAAGAGGATTATAGGCTTAGTGTAGATTTGTGTTTAAGGAATAATGAAAGTGCCTATGATGACCCCTCTTGTTTTAATTATGAAAAATACAAGCTTGCCCCTCTAAATAAATTAAAAAGGTCTTTAAAACTCATACTTGAGCTTTAAATATTACAAAATTTCGAAATCTAGGCCTCCTCAGAATTTAAAATGCCTTAAAACTCAATATACCAGCCCGCATAGGTGAAAAACGGGTTCCCCTCCAAAATAATCATAAAAACTCAAATTTTCAAAAATTGTTGCTTAAAATAAAATAATTTCATTCTTAAAATAACATAACTTAAAAATCTCAAATTATTTTCATTCCGGTCGGTCATAATCCCGTCGACACGTCTGTAGCTCAAGCAGGCTGAAAAATAACACATGCATACCATGCATCATAAAATCATAAATAAATCACATAAAATTGCATGTAATCATCTACAAATATTTTTCCCCTAGTCATGCACTCATTTCTACGTACTCAGGAAATTCTAAGCGTTACACTGATTGTCCGTCTATCTACGAATGAAAAGCTATACTGAACGACAACCTAGTCCCCAAAGCGGCATGTAAGCTCCTCCAGAACACAGACGTAAATCGGGTGTCTCTGTCCGACACTATCGAGACTGGTGTGCCATGCAGTCTGACAACCTCTCAGATGTAGAGCTCTACGTACTGCGTAAGGGTGAAAATAGTCTTCACCGATAAGAAGTGCGATGACTTGGTGAGTCTGTCGACAATCACCCATATAGCTGTATACCCTCTGGGACTCCTGGGCAATCCCACCACGAAATCCATCGTAATATGCTCCAACTTCCACTTGAGAATAGGGAGTGGCTACAACAACCCTGCCACTCGCTGATGCTCTGCGTTGACCTACTGACAAGTCAAGCACTCAGACACGAATCTCCCAATGTCCTTCTTCATCCCCGGCCACCAGTACAATGTCTGCAAATCTCTGCACATCTTCGTACTCCTTGGGTGGATGGAGTACGTCGATGCATGTGCCTCGGATAAGATCTGGGCTCTCAACTGTCCAGTACTCGGCACCCACATAAGCCTCTGAAACGGACTATCCCGTCCTCAACTGTGTACAGACCTTGTCCTCTGTCCTCATCACGCTGTCTCCACTAATTTAATTGCTCATCGGAGGCCTGCCCATCTCTAATCCGCTCTCTCGGAGTCGGCTGAATAGTGAGGAGTGATAAACTCGGTGCACAGCCCCCTGAATAGAACTCCAGCCCGAATCTCTGAATCTCAGTTTGTAATGGCCTCTCAACTGACAAACAAAGCACTACTGCAGTCTTTCGGCTCAAAGCGTCCGCTACTACATTAGCCTTACCCGGTTGGTAGCTAATGTCACAGTCATAGTCCTTCACCAACTCTAACCATCTGCGCTGCCTCATGTTCAGCTCCTTCTGGGTGAAGAAGTACTTGAGGCTCTTGTGGTCGGTGAATATCTGACACTTCTCGCCTTACAAATAGTGTCTCCAAATCTTCAGCACAAAAACCACTACTGCAAGCCCCAATTGATGCGTCGGATAGTTCTGCTCATAACTCTTCAGCTGACTCGACGCATAAGCAATAACCTTACCACCCTGCATTAGAACTGCACCCAAACCTCTCAGAGAAGCATCTGTCTAAACCACAAACTTCTCGTGGTCCACAGGCATAGCTAACATGGTGCTGAAGTAAGGGCCTTCTTCAGCTGATCAAAGCTCCTCTGACACTCAGGACTCCACACATACTTTGCATTCTTCTTGGTCAGAGCTATCAAGGGCACTGAAATAGAGGAGAATCCCTTGATAAATTTGCGATAATAACCTACCAAACCCAAGAAACTACGAATCTCCGCTGCATTCCTTGGAATCCCCCAGTTCTGCACTGCCTCTACCTTCGATGGGTCGACTGAAATCCCATCTCTAGAAATGAAATGCCCCAAGAAAGCTACCTGCTCAAGCAAAAAACTTGCACTTGGCTGAACTTGGCATCAAATTGTGCTCTCTCAACTTCTGCAAAGTCGTCTGAAAGTGTTGTCTATGCTCCTCTAAGCTCCTCGAATAGACCAGGATTTCGTCGATGAAAACTGTAATGAGCTGGTCTAAGTACTGTCTGAATACCCTGTTAATCAGATCCATGAAAATCGCTGGGGCATTCGTCAGGCCGAATGGCATCACCAAGAACTCGTAGTGGCCGTAGCGTGTTCGAAAAACATCTTGGACACGTCCTCCCCTCTAACTCTCAGCTGATGATAGCCAGATCTCAAATCAATCTTCGAGAACACCGAAGCTCCCTGCAACTGATCAAATAAATTCTCTATCCTTGGGATTGGGTACTTATTCCTCACAGTGACTCTGTTCAGCTCCCGGTAGTCGATGCACAATCTCATGCTGCCATCCTTCTTCTTCATAAACAACATTGGCGCGCCCCATGGAGAAAAGCTAGGGCGAATGAACCCCTTATCGAGCAACTCCTGAATCAGCTCCTTAAGCTCCTTCATCTTGGTAGGAGCTAATAGATAAGGTGCCTTAGAGATAGGCACCATCCCTGACATCAGCTCAATAGAATACTCCACCTCTCGCTTCGTTGGAACTCCCACTACATCATCAGGGAAGACATCTGCAAACTCCCTGACTACCTCCACATTTAGTGAAGGGCCTGCTGAACCTCCAGAAGCGGTATCACTGGACAAGAACGCCTGACATCCGTGCTCAACCAGTTTCCTGGCCTGAATGAAAGATATAAATCTAGGCTTCCTCGGCCTCCTAGCTGCCTCAAATAAGAAGGCCTCCTGCAATGGCGGCCTGATAGACACTGTCCTCCGCTGAAAGTCTATCACTGCTCCAAACTTCGACAACCAATCCATGCCTAGGATGAGGTCGAATCCTGAAATCGGAAAAACGACCAAATTTGCTCTGACCGCGTGATCCTGAAACATCATCGTCTAACCCTGCACGACGCTGGTAGTCGTCAACTTCTCTCCTGATGGAACCGTCACGGAGAGAGCTACACCCATGCTTTTCGGAACAATACACATCCTCTGTGTGAACGCACTCGAAATAAAGGAGTGGGTCGCCCCTGAGTCTAGCAGAGCGAGTGTAGTGACACCAAGCACATGAATCTGGCCTGAAACAGAAATGTCACACAGGTACGCATTTACGGTCATACTAACTGCCAAAAACACAGTTTAGATACCTAATACATTTCTAAGTTTGCTAGCCCTATCTATCAAAGTTCTCAAGACAAGTCCTAGAATTCCTACAGTTCTCACTTATATCTCTTAGCAACTAAGGCAACAAGTTTCCTAGCAGTGCTGCATCTACCATGCAATTCTAAACACCCAGATAACAACATGATAGGATCAATATGGCACGAAAACAGCCCTAGGAGTTCAGAAGGGGGGGCGGTGGGTTGAATAAACTCCTTGGTATTTTTATATTTTCGAAACCGTTTAAAATAATTTTACAAGCACCCGCTTAACTTATGTCCGAGTTACCAGACTTAAGGTATCTCAGTTTTAAAAGCTGATTTCTCAGTTAACAAAAATGTGCGGAAAGAAACCAATTAAGCAGTGAATAGTATAAATAGTAAATAATGCGTAATGTAAAAGAGTTAAGGGACAAGAAATTTGTTTCTGGAAGTTCGGATATGAATATCCTACGTCTCCCCTTCTTCCTTTTCAGGAAGGATTCACTAGAAGCTTTGATGAATACAGTCCTTCTGCACACACCCGATCACCGAGCCTCGCTCAAGGTGAACTCCTAGCAACACCACACACAAAGCAGACGCAGCTGCTGAATACAAGTAATGAATAATATGTTTTTCGAACTGCTTCACAAAGCCAGTTCGTTACAGACTCAACTAATGATATAACACTGAATACAATGCTATGAGACTGTAAATCCTCTGATTTCTTATACAAGCAAATCGATTCAACTAAGGTGAATCATAGGATGACTTGAAGGTATTATCTTATGAAGACTGAAAGCTTGTGTTCTTCGAGTTTGAGCTTTGTGAGAATAAATTCAAGTTCTCAATAGGCTCAGAGTATATTTGAGATACAAAATCAACAGAGTGATGGCAAGTTGATAATAGCGAATTGTTTCCTTCAATTCAAACTGCTGCTATTTATAGTCTTCGTCCTCAACGGTCATTAAAATCTCTAAAGGAAATAAAATCCCCTTTTCTAATTTCTGTCGATCGTAAACCGTCAATCGTGCTCCACTACATGGTAAATATGCATTTCGTCAGGGCCAAAATGTTGTTTTCCATTTCTGTGCAATAACCGTGTAACAACCTCTGAAAATATGTACTATTTTACCCAAAATAGTACCAACGTTGTATCCTTAATTCCAGGCAATTGTACGATTCTGTTGATCTTTTCCAATTTGAGTAATCGATCATATTTGAGTCACTTTATCGCTTGCGTCTGAAATTCCTTCATCGTCGTTTAAGATGTTGCGACTGGAACACTGCTGATTACCTTAAAATGCGCATTATTCCAGCGACTGGATTCATCCATAGCCCAAAGACTGATTTCTAGAATTAACCCAAACGCTGTCGTTTTAACTAATTCAAACGGCGTAGTTTTACTATACGCAAACACCAAGTATCAACGGCTGGTTACACAAATCACTGTAGCTCCCGACTGGTTACATAAACCACTGTAGCTCCCGACTGGTTTATATAGTCCATCGACTGATAATTCAATTTTACTGTAGACAACTACTAATATGCAATACATTGTAGATAGCGACTGAATGAATAATCCACTGTAGCTAGCGTCTGGATAAATGATCCACTGTAGCTTGCGTCTGGATTACCCATCGGCTGGATACTCAACAGAGAGAAATACCTTGCGTCTGAAAAACCGATCTACTGATTATACACTTCACTGTAGCCAACGTCTGAATGTGAAACTCACTGTAGCTAGCATATGAATTACCCAACAACTAGTTTACTGTAGCTCTCGTCTGGATTGCCTGTCGACTGAATACTCACCTACTATTATCATTGTCTGAATGACTAGATTTATCTACCCAACAACTAGTTTACTGTAGCTCTCGTCTGGATTGCCTGTCGACTGAATACTCACCTACTATTATCATTGTCTGAATGACTAGATTTATCTTGTCTTTTTGTTATCACCAAAACTATAAATTTTATCCTAATAATTTTCCCCTTTTTGGTGATGACAAAACTTAGCAGCCGAGATAAATAAATGAGCAAAATTAAATTGCACACGGGCTGCTGAAATCATATTCATTAACAGAGAAATAGTACAAAAGATTTGTAAAAGGACTCAACAACTGTTCTATCCTAGTATCTTCTTCTTTTGTAGGATCCACTTCTGTTCCCTCTGCTCCTTTCTCTTTCTCTATCAGCAGTAATAAGTCTTTACACAATTTTTCTATCAGTATCACCACCACCACCTGTATTGCCACTTCCTCTGTTTTGATCATCAGGTGGTGGGCGACTGCTACTCACTTCCCCCTTTTTGTCATTACCACCACGGTTTATATAAGCAACAAGTTCGCTCAGTTGGTCGGTAACGATATTAAGAGTCTGCTGGGCTTGGGCACGAAATTCTAATAAATCATTTCGAGTAGCGGCCACTTGTTCATCCAATGATGTGACCTTAGCATCAAGTGCTTTAATCTCCTTCCGGACCTCCAGCATATCAGCAGTAGAAGAAAGACTCTGAGCCAGAACAACTTTCCTAAACTCATTGAAGCGTAGCGTCTGTTCATCATCGAGGGTTCTGCCATCTTGCCTAGCAGTGTTAATCAAGTTCCGGAAGGCTTCCTCTTGTTGCATCAGAGCGGCAAGAATGTCTCTTTTAATAGTGTGGAGCCTGGATAGCACATCACTCTGAGCATCATCAATTAGCCTGGTAGCCTCTGCCTGATTGTGAAAACGTTCTGAAAGAAAGATCCGTAGATCATCAAGAGAAGTGGAGAGCTCAGTAGTAACAGCTGGAAGAGAAGGCAAGGTAGCAGCTGGTAGAGAGAATGCAGTAGCAGTGTCCTGATCATCAAAATGCATGGACTCATCTGAGCTAGACGTGGAGGAAGAACGCTGATCTAATAAAATAGGTACTGGTGCAACTGCTGAAGGAGTAGTAATCTGTACACTTCTCAAATTTGTTCTCTCCGAAGCAATAAACGAAACAAAACTGGTAATATCCTCTGAACTAAAACGTCTGAATAAACTGTACTCGAAGAAAACTGTACAAAACTGAGATACACTCAAAGAAAACGTTGTCGAACGGTGATAATCAAAACTGGATACTGGTTCAACCACTGATAAAGCTCTGCAAAAATTTACTGATCCGACGGGAAGCATTATCCTGGAACCAACTAATTCAACAGCCTCCAAACAAACATCGGCCCATCTCTTCTTCATCAGTTTGAAAAATTTACTCACCGGGGGTAGAGTGTCATCATAAGATCTCTGACGAGGAACTTCATTTTGTACAACCGGCTGAGGGATCTTCACCCAGTGAGCAGCACGTGGTTCAACACCCTCAAAAATCTTAGAGAAACACGTCTTTTTCCACGTAAGACCGTGTGCTTGTGTCTCCTTCTTCAATTCCTCCAAAACAAACGAATGAATATCTGATAACCGATCCAAAATTTTGAGGTCAATTGCGGATGACCCATCACCGGGGGCAAAATTTATTCTTCTGGCCTCCAAAAATTTGCGTAACAACATCTCTCGGTACTTCAACAATATGTACCGTTTCCTGTTAAGAGCCACGCCCGTTGACTCTGCTTCTGCCCATGTCAACACAAGTTCCTCCTTTGCAAGATAAGACTCATCAATCTTCAAATTGGACAGCCTCTTCAGACTAAAAGAATAAAATAATTGAGCTACCTCATCGATCACCTTCTCCCGCAACTGTACAAGTCATGCGATATCTGCAAGAGTCAGCACAATTTGCTTCTTCATTGGGTCTTTCTCCACAAAAAGCTCCTTCCCTTTAACGTCCACTTGAATTTGAGGGAGACTGGCCAGATACCAGGTCCTCTCATCAACGCCTGGGATTTTGATTTCCTTGCCCATGGTGATTTTAGTAATTTCCACTCCGGCAGAAGGCAATGAAACTTCAACTGGGATTGACATTAAAATGTCTTCTAAATACATCACCTCGTCTGCCGATTGTTCCTCAACAACTGGCTCCATCTCCTCGTCTGGATCAGAAATAAAAGAATTAATTGTAGCATCTGCCCTGCTATCATCTGCATCAATCTGTAACTGTTGATTCCCAACATCTGAACCAATAGCTGTTCCACTAACATCGTATGTTTCAAGAATAACATCTGTTTCCCTAACCTCTGGCAACGCCTGATTACCTATATCTAGGTCCATGTCATCCTCTGAATCGCTTGTGTCTCAAATAATCTCTCAGAATCACGAGTAGCAAGTACAAATGGTAGATCAAACCATGGTATGGTTTCAGCATCTGTCCCAGCTGGTTGATCTCCACTATCAGTTGTAGTGATGGAGTCCAGGTGACCCAATACTTGTTGGATAATATGATCCGCATCATCAGTCGCAGCCTCTGCAGCTGGTTGTTCAGGCGCACTATCAACAATTTCATCATCACCCTCTAGAATCAGTCGCCTCTTCCTCTTCTGCGATTTTCTTTTGGGTGCGGGAGGCTATTCTGTTGATGCATCTGTAGGCCTTAACGCTTTGAAGAGGCACTGCCTCTTGTGCAATAACCACTGGTTTACCCTTAGTGGTCCTCTTCTTCTTCACTATTGGTGCCTCCTCACCATCACCAACTGGTCTTTTCGTAGACACAGTCTTTTTCGCAGGGGTTTTCTTTACCCTTGGAGCATCTGCAGTTTCTTCCATTCCAACCTTTTCATTGATAGTAACATACCTGTGAACCGTCTTCTCTGTTAACACCCTGGATGCCGGAAATGCTCTAGATTCACCCAACACCAACCCTGGTACATTCTTCAAAAGAACACATATCTGGATTGCAAAACCCTTCTCCTGCCTGGAACCTGGCGTAACCATGTCTTGCAGAACACCAACAATAGACTGCTCCAGTTTACTTTCACGTCAAAGGTGATAGCCGTCATCAACATAAATCTATTGCGGGTCACAGCATCAAAGGACCCAGCCTTGACATAAAGTGTTTTCGCCAAAATGTCACTCAGAAGACGATATTGAATCTTAATTTCCTTTTTCAAACCAGAAATGCTCACCTGCTCTTTAGACACAGAGAAGAGGCTTCGAGCATAAAAAACCAAATCTTTTGGTACCTCTGAAAAATCTGTCAAACCCTCTGTGGGCAGTCCAAAAGTCGTAGTAAAAATATTCTCAGAAATCTCAATCGCTGTTCCCCTGATGGTGCTGACCACCACTCCATCTCTCACTGAGCTATTTTTGAAAAACTCTGTTAGAGCAGCGTCATAGAACACGGCGGGACAACCCAAAAACTCCTTCAGCCCCGTCGCAATAAGAGTTTCAAACATTTGCACCAAAGCAGTATCATCAATCCCGAAGACGGAGTCGAAATCGATGTGGTGGCTGATGCTAATCAAAGATGATGTCATTTCTTATTTGAGCAAGAGATTAGACGCATGTAAAATAGGTGCAAAGAGAAAGCACGCAGAGAATACGAATGCTCGAGAGTAAAATTATGCAAGGTAAGAGATGATGAAAATAGTTAGCACCGTAATATATTTGGAATGCGAAAAGTTAAAAGATTGGAAACGGTGTAGATGTGACTTTTCGAATGATGACAACACGTGTCAATCATCCAGCGGCACGTGCAATTTTTGAAATGATTTTGAAGATATTTTCAAAATATTTTACTCATATAGTGTAAAAGGTTTTTCAAAATATTTTAATCGAACAAGGTAAAAAGTTAATAGATGCGCGCCAAGATTTATAAAGTCACAACTACTGCGTCTGGTTTTAATAACATCGCAACTGGTTTTTAATGTATCGCAAGGAACGAACAGGATCTGATTACAAATAAGTATCGACTGTGTATATGCAACATCTGAGTGTGTCCAGACGCAACATATTCAGTCGATGTCACACTTAACAATCCAGATCCTGGTTCCCCCTGCGACTGGTATTTTCCAACGCAAGATGCTTCCCTCAGCTGGGCGTCTACTGTTCCCCCTGAACAAAAGAATTGCAGCTGAATTAGGCAACAGCTGACAAACTGCAAAATAATTTAGCTCACAGACAATCAAGGCAGTTCAAGAAGACCTAATATGTTCCTAAAATAGAAGAACTTAGCGTCTGGCAGAGGTTTGGTGAAGATTTCAGCTACTTGATGCTCAGTCGACACGTACTCCAGCCGGACGTCATTCTTTAGCACGTGGTCCCTGATAAAATGGTGCCCGATAACTATGTGCTTTGTTCTTGAATGCAGTACTGGATTCTGGGTAATCGCAATTGCACTAGTGTTGTCGCAGAGAATAGGCGCTTCAGAAGCATCAATGCCATAGTCCTTCGGCTGATGTTTAATCCATAATATTTGAGCACAGCAGCTGCCAGCTGCGAAATACTCTGCTTCAGCTGTTGACGTTGCAATTGATGTCTGCTTCTTACTGAACCAGGAGATCAGTCGATCCCCTAAGAATTGACAAGTTCCACTGGTGCTCCTGCGATCAATCCTGCATCCTGCGTAATCTGCATCACTGTAACCTATTAGTTGAAAGCCTGAGTCTTTGGGATACCAAAGACCCACGTTGGAAGTACCCTTAAGATATTTTAATATTCGCTTTACAGCAATGTAATGCGATTGCTTTGGCTCTGCTTGGAATCTAGCACACATACAGACAGCAAACATGATGTCTGGTCTGCTAGAAGTTAGGTATAGCAAAGAGCCTATAATACCACGATACAATGATACCTTTATGGCAGATCCAGCTTCGTCTTTATCCAACTTTATCGAAGAGCTCATAGGGGTTGCAGCTACTGAACAGTTGTCCATACCGAACTTCTTCAGTAATTCTTTCGTATACTTCGCCTGGTTAATGAAAATACCATTTTCCAGCTGGCGAACTTGTAAGCCCAGAAAGAATGTCAGCTCCCCCATCATACTCATCTCGAATTTATCCTGCATCAACTTAGAAAACTTCTTGCACAACTTGGGGTTGGTTGACCCAAAAATAATGTCAGCAACATAAATCTGAACTAGTAATACGTGATCATCTTTAACAAATTTAAACAAAGTCTTATCTACTGTGCCTATAGTGAAGTCATTACTGAACAGTTGTCCATACCGAACTTCTTCAGTAATTCTTTCGTATACTTCGCCTGGTTAATGAAAATACCATTTTCCAGCTGGCGAACTTGTAAGCCCAGAAAGAATGTCAGCTCCCCCATCATACTCATCTCGAATTTATCCTGCATCAACTTAGAAAACTTCTTGCACAACTTGGGGTTGGTTGACCCAAAAATAATGTCAGCAACATAAATCTGAACTAGTAATACGTGATCATCTTTAACAAATTTAAACAAAGTCTTATCTACTGTGCCTATAGTGAAGTCATGCTCAAATAGAAACTTGGATAGTGTGTCATACCAGGCTCGGGGTGCTTGCTTCAACCCATATAGAGCCTTATCCAATTTGTAAACAAAGTCTGGATGTGTATGACTTACGAATCCAGGAGGTTTTGAAACATACACTTCCTCTGTTAAGACGCCATTTAGAAAGGCACTCTTAACATCCATCTGAAAGACTTTAAAGTCTTTAAATGCAGCATATGCTAAGAACATGCGGATGGCTTCTAATCTTGCTACTGGTGCAAAGGTCTCATCGAAATCTATTCCTTCCATTTGTCTAAATCCTTGTGCTACCAGCCTAGCTTTGTTTCTAGTAACTATGCCATCTTCATTCAGTTTGTTCCTAAAGACCCACCTGGTTCCTATGACTGAATGATTACTAGGTCTAGGTACAAGTGTCCAAACATTATTGCGTTTAAACTGGTTAAGTTCTTCTTGCATAGCGTCTATCCAGCTGGGGTCAGCTAAGGCCTCATCTATTTGCTTAGGTTCTATATGCGATAGAAATGCAGCATCAAAATGATCATGAGATAGCTGGCCTCGTGTGCGAACAGGAGATTCGAAATTACCTATAACTTGCTCGGGTGGATGATTTTTATTCCACCAGATATCAAGTCCACTGGGATTTGTTCCTTGTTCTCCCTGTGTCGCTGACTGGTTTGCAACGACTGGATCAGCAGACTCCAATTGATGTTGAGCATTGTTGGTTTGTGCGTCTTATTCCAGCTGGTGAGATGTGCTTGCGACTGGTTGTCCTGACGTTGGTCTTAAAACCGAATGATATGATGTGCTCGCGTCTGGTTGTCCAGTTGGTGATGAAGATATGCTTGTGGCTGGTACTTCAGGCATTGGTCTTGAAACCAATGGAGAATTGCTTGCGACTGCTTGTGCAACATCTGGTTTCTCAACGTCTGTTTGAGCAACATCTGATTGATTATCGTCTGGTTGAACATTTGTCGCTTCATTCCCAGCAGCTGGTGCACTTGGGGCAATTTGATCCTGTGGCAGATCCACGTTAGTTAAATCAATAACTACTGGATTACCTGTCAGATCCTGTTGATCATTGTTATGCGTTGTGACCACTGCTGGTTGTTCTTCCTCAGCTGAATATCTTTGTGGCACGTCGTCGCCTGATTCTTCAAAGCTTGTTGACTGCAGACGTGAACACAAATCATGTAGGCTTGCATCTGAATTAGATTTGAAGCTAGTTTCTGTTGGTGAACCACGGCGGATCCGGATCACGCCTCCCGGCGAGGCAGCGGAAGAACAAAAATTGGGCCGGGAGACGATCAATACAATTCAAAATCAAACATGCTATGACCATTCATAGGGTGTTTCTCGGGGTTACCTTTCTGGCAACTCGTGCCTGGCTCCGACCAGTTTCGCGAGGAAACCAGCACTTCACGGTAGGCGGCGGTAGATTACGTCAATCAGGTCCAGGACCGGAAGCGAGACTCCTTCGTCAGCCTGCACTAGAAGGCCTGACGAGATCGGCACGGACGGATTCTCCTCGTCAAGTTGGCCGGAACAAATTCCGGCGAGAGAGGCGGCGGCGGAGGCGGCGGATTTTGAGAGAGGGAGGGGGGCGGCCACTTGGAGCTAGGGTTAGGGTTTGTTTAGAGTGTTGTATTGTGTTATTATGAAGCTTAAGTCTACATTAAGTAGACTTAATGATGGACTTGGACCGGCCCAACCGGCCCAGGTCCAACGGATGAACATTCAGTTCATCCCCATCACCGTGACTTCATCGTAACTCCGATCCCGATCAGATCGGACCGATCGACTCACTTTCCAACACTGTATACTATGATCTGAAAAACCATTTTTCAGAAACCCAGTGCAAAATGACCGTTTTGCCCCTCAACAGCGGGAAATCACGATTTGACCCCTGTTGACTTTTAAGAAGTCGCACTCCCCAAAATCCTCTTCCTATGCTCAACACATTGAGCTCAGTATCCGTGCGGGAATCTCGAATCCAGTACTTG